>OY037015.1:23249528-23507555 GCA_955831195.1 Pilophorus perplexus
AGTTAGGTGTCGTTTCTAAGTATTTTTGGACGTAGAATACATTTTTTTTGGGTCCGGGAACGATCCGATTTCACTGTGGCGATCTATAGGGCTTTCATGGGGCTACAAATGGGATTTTTGAATAATCCCAGGTCAAATTAAAAGTAAAACATTAAAAGTTAAACATTACTTTTTAACATTACGTTTTATAAAACTTTACTATAAATAGTAAATATTTTCCAAGTAGGTAAAGAACAAAAATTTGTGAAATGAATTCGTTTTGATACAGAATTAAATTTCTTCACAAGTAACCTAAATCAAAGAATAATAAACCCTAATGTAAAATTTGCAGCGTTTATGATAGTGAATTACGCAGAACGCATAGTTTCGGACTTACCTACACGAAAAAAGTGAAAACGCTGCAAATTTGCGTTTACTATTCTTTGAAATACTTGTGCAGAAATTATTTCTGTGCCAATGGAACAAATTTTGGAAAAACATTTTTTGGATTAAAGAAAAAAATTTCTTTTTCAAAAATTCTCTATTTTTTGCTTGAAAAATATTCAATCACCTGGGATCCTGCAAAAAAACCCATTTTTAGACCCATGAAAGCCCTATAGATCGCCACAGTGAAATCGGATCGTTCCGGGACCCCGGAAATGGATTCTACGTCCAAAAATACTTCGAAAACGACACCTAACTCGATCCCATAGCTAAAAGCCTTCAAAAACCCGCTGCCATAGCCCCATAGCGCCGCACGGGTTTGAGCGATCGGACTGAAAACCTTGCGGGCACAACTAGATGGTAAACCAAGTATTTTACCAAAATTTCAGATTTTTAAAAAAATTCCTACTGCCCAAAACGGCCTGGACGGTGGACGGCGTACGGCCGACGGACATTTAGAATTTAGAAATTAGATTATAGATTAGGATACACAAAACTGGTGGAGAAGGCCGAAGGTAACATGAATCCATGCATCGCGGCAATAACAGCTCCACCAGGTTTTGCGACAAGACTCAAAAGAAGACATCTCAGACATAATCGTATCACTACTCTCACTCATAACAACCAGGACATCCCATCCCAATCAAACTGACAGAACAACCCATCCAAAAAGCTCATCGAAGCTAGTGGAGAAAATAAAAAACTTTTGACTTTGATAGATTAGGCACAATTATTGTAATACAATAATAATAATTATTATTAGTAAGTATTATTTCAATTATTATACACTAAGTGTATAATAAGTCATATTATACAATAGTATATTGTAATAAAAAGCTAAATCATAATAATATTGCAATGGACATCACATGATGTGGCCACATGTTCCGGTTGTCAAGAATGAAAATCCCGATTAGTTCAGTTTTAGGCCAGACATTCCACGAATTACACTCACGTACTACATTCATAACCATCTTTTCATTTTACATTTGGGGGCCCGTCCGAACTCTGTTACGGAAGAATTCTTCTAGAAGGGGTGGTGAGAAGAAGAGACCACGAACTTTGGTGGATCAAGTGTTGCAGAAATGAGTTCGTGGATCAAGAGTCCTGCAGAACCGATCGCAGCTCGTTCCCCGACAAGATCGACACCTTGAGCCCCGGGTGTCGGCAGAGAGGGAGACATCCCGCTGGTCTGCCGACACCAGCCATTGTTACAGCGTGTCGCTAGAGGCGAAGGAAGGACGGGTTAGGTCCGTGGGGGAGGAGTTGTCCCCGGGAACACGGTGTTTCCTGACGTCTTCCTGGGTTTCGAGGGACCCTGCGGGGAGAAGAAACCCCACGTTGGTGGCGCCCACGTGGGTCAGCGGCTCCAGAGGTGATCAAGAAGATCGGGAAGGTGCAGGCAAAAGATCCACAGCAAAAAGAAGAAGGGGATAGTGCAATGGACATCACCTGATGTGGCCACATGTTCCGGTTGTCAAGAAAGAAAATCCCCTTTAGTTCAGTTTTAGGCCAGGCATTCCACGAATTACACACGTACTACATTCATAACCATCTTTTCATTTTACAATATTATGATATTATGATATTATATATTATCATATTATGATTGGGTACATTATGTTGGGTAAAATTCTAAGTTTTGTATTTTTTCCTCTCAAAATAATATTCAACTACATACAATGAAGATATCATCCACCTAATATAATATATCTGTAGCCGCCCGTGAAAATAGAAAACCAAAAATTTAGGGTAGCCTAAAAATTTCGATCGCCATCTGCTTCAAATCCTCTGATAGGCTCAAGCTGAAACACCAGGCGTGAGAGAGGAATCAAAGAAAGTATGTAAGAACAAAAAACTTGCCGCAGGTACAAAGGGCATCCTGGTGTTTGTTGGTTTGAGTAAGTGGGGTGATTGAGGAGGGTGGGGGGGGGGGGGGGTGAGATGAGTCACCAAGCTCTCCCTTCACGGCCCGTTTCAACTCACTCCGCTAATCTAGCATAATTCTGGAAACCGGATTCCGATCGCGTTTTTTGATGAAATGATTAGTTTCGGCGAATAATGTTCATTTCTTGATGTTCTTCAGGGTGGTATAAGCTGAATTTCTTCCTCCACCTCATAATGAGCTAAATTCAAAAATTGGCTAAAATTCAAAATTAAATATTTATTTAAATAGAAGCAATTTCGAAAATGTTGCACGTTGGCCTCCTTTTGATAAGTATAGTAAAGAGATTCCCGTTGGCCGTTTCAAAAAATATTGTTTGGTTGCTCTGCTAATTTGGAACTACTTTTGAGCGAAAATTGGGTTTAATTCGGGGCGACTGGGGCGCCATCTCTTATCTGCGAATCTCACCAAACCCCACTCCGGTTCCCCCTTAACAATTCTAACTAATTAGGACGAGAAAAATTGTTGAGCTTCGGTTAGTAATTAACGCAAAATAAATCGATGCGACGAGGCAAACTTTAACGACGTAGAATCTCGAATAGTAGAGAAGGTAAGCGCAGGAGATTTTATCGTGCTCGGTATTTCTCTGAGGCATCTCTTTTCAGCACGCTGCCCAAGCCACCTCCAGTTATTACTGAACAGTACACAAAGGCGTCTTCGCTTTGAACGAGCCTGAGTCGAATGCCGTCTTTCTTCTTTTATCCGAACCTCTAAAGGTCATGTAATCGTATACTATTCATTTGGATCCCGACTTCTCATTTCCCAGGGCCCATGATTTTGGCCTTTTCAGGTTCGCAGTAAATGTAGGCTGCCTCATTCAACTTGAAAGCAAGAACCTTCGGTCTGAAGGTTTCCGATGTCGTTAGTCTCATCCAGTCAGGTGACCGCGTCGGGTCTATTTTAAGGTGGTTGACCAGGATTCGAAATTAGGTGGAACAGAAAAGCGTCTTCGCGGAGGATATCGAACCTCGTTGATCAAAGACTGTTGGTTCGGCATTAATTAATGGGAGTGGGCTTTGAGAGCTTTTCCTCCGTTTCATGTGCCCTCCAAACAGTGTGAGGATCACGTTCGGTCCTCGAGAACTCAATAATAGCTAAATTCACATGTGATCATGCCCGAATAGGGAATCGGTGGTGATTAAAGCAGCACGTGCCTTTTTCTTCATTCCCTAGGAGATGAGCTGAACCCTTCAGACATATAAGACTCCCAGACAAATTATGTTAATGTATTCTTTGAGGCTCAATCAACCAACGGGCACGTATTGGCGGATTCAGGGAGAGAGAGACCTCGCCAAAGGCACTAGAATCTAGTGCATATAGATATTATCTATGTCATTGAGAGGATGCTACTAATTTAATCTCATATCACGCCCTACAGGCAGGGCCGTGGAGAGAAAATCCGGGCCCGGGGTCAAAATTCTTCGGGCCCCCTAAAATAAAAAAAAATAAAAATAAAAAATAAAAAAGTATGAAAATTCATCGGGCCCCCTAAAAAAAAAAAAAAGGTATGAAAATTTTTCCTATATTGATCTGTCCCTTTCCCCATTTTGCCTCTCCTACCCCCTTTTTTTACAAAAAAAAATTCTCAAGAAAATCCGGGCCCCCCTACGAAGGCCGGGCCCGGGGGCAACGGGTCCAGTGCCCCCCCCCCCCCCCCCCTCTACGGGGCTGCCTACAGATACAATGTGTTAAAATTTATCCTCTAACTTGACTTAGCTTACCTAAAATGTTGGTAACTCAACCTAAACTGAACCCAATATTAACTCATAATATATTATATCATTTAATTTAACGAGAATATATTGCGACTATTTATGTACATTAACTGGAAGAGAGCCCTTGTCACTACCTACCTATTCATGCACACGTACCTACCTACATAATAAAGTAGAAACAATTTGTATCCGTCACATCCTCTCGTTGTTCCTTTTGTTTTTGATGCTCTGACCTGGCGTGATCATGTCAGGTCTCTGATCGGAGATCTGGCTCGTGCGGTGTTCCTGCTGCGGAGGCTTTCCAGGGCTGTGTCTCGCGTCATTCTCCGTAGAGTATACTATGCCTTCTTTGAATCGCGTGCGAGCTATGGGGTGCTGCTGGTGGTGCAGCGGGGATTTTTCTCCAGCAGAAGGCGGCCATCCGTATTCTGAGTCGGGCCGGTCGCAGGGACCACTGTAGGCCGCTCTTCAGGAGGGCTCGCATGCTCACTGAGCCGGCCCTGTATGCCCTGGCTCTGCAGACCAGGATCAGGCGTCGCATCATGGATTATCGTCTCCAGGGAGATGTGCACAGCCATGACACGCGATCGCGTGCTGACCTCTGTGTGGAGCGCCATCGTCTCGCGCTTGTCCAGGCGGGTGACCCCGACACCGGGGGGTGCTACTCTTCAACCGGGTCTCGGAGCATGCTAGGGAGTTATCGCAGGGCGCTTTCGGTGGATGGGTGAGGCGGAAGCTCATCGAATTGGCCCCCTACTCGGTCGAAGAAATTGAAGCATATTATGGTGCGGGTGCCTCCAAGGGATTATTGGTTGCCACCCATATGATATAGAGTCTATATTATAGACCTCAGGTGTTAGGTAGGAATTGAAATTAGACGAGTTCAAGTTTGGTTGTGGAACCTTGTTGTGTATTTGTTCACTCGCCGCTTAACAATATGACTGGACTTAATTTACTCATTAAGTGAGTACAACAAATTTTGTTGTTGTAACCTATTTCATATTGTACCTATTTGTTGACTTAAGTTCCCGACGTTTGTCATATACCATATTGTTAAGTTTGGCGACAATAAAATTTATTCATTCATCAATTTATTTATTCAATTATTTATTATTCCATATTATTCAATTATATTCAAGAGTATTTAATACTCTTGAATCTTGAGTCTTGAATCTTTTTGTCCTAATGTTGTCACTGATCCTACCACAAATTTGATGCTTTTCAAAAAATCTCTTCAATCGTTTCTGGGGACCTTTGACTGGTAGGTGTTTTACCTTTTTGTGGGGTTTTGAGGGGTTTTTAAGGTGTTGTTGTCTACTAGCACTTCAACCGAGTACACGGTATTAATTAATTAATAATTAAGCAACTCGTCACAACTTCTTACAACACCCGAGAGAAAGCGCGAAGATCTGATCCAAACATTGTACCGTTTGTTTTTTTTTTTTTTTTTTTTTCATTTTGAATTTTTCCAAAATATTTCATTAATGGCCAGAATTGATTTTTTCACAATTAAAGGCAAAGAATAATAAACCCTTGTGTAAAATTTGCGGCGTTTTTCGTTACCCATGGGTAAAAAAAAAAAAAAAAAAAAACATTGGAGGAGATACCTATGCATAGGTATCTCCTCCAATGTTTTTTTTTTTTTTTTTTTTTTTTTTCGTTAGCAGTGGAGGCTGTGCACGTTACTTTTTAGCCATATACCTACTAGCACTCCGACAGAAGGCCTCTCTCCGTATGTTTGTAATATTCAACCAAAATTCTGACTCTTCGATTAAATTCACTGTGGAATATTTAATGTTTAATTAAAGTCCGTTAACTTGCTCGATTTTGTACTTGGCAATAACGAGTAACTTCATCTTCAGTCAAACTTGGAAAATGTATTCATTGCCTTTTCACACTCCATAATGCATCCAACCCCCCCCCCCCCCCCCCCGTTCATTTAAAAGTGAATAGGCTTAGGGAGGTCAACGTAGTCGAGGGAAGGGGGTTTCTCAAGAAGTGGAGCATATCCATCAAAGATATTGTCTTGTCGTGGTGGAAGAACCAACCCTTACAAACTACCCCGCCGGTTGATTACCGATTCACGGAACGGATTCAGGCGCTAAGGCCCCTCGAGATGCCCCCTTTCATCTTACAGGCTCATTATCATACCCCTCTCACCCCCACTCCACTACCCCCTCCAACATCGAACACTTCAGATCTTCGCGCTTTCTCCCGGGTGTTGTAAGAAGTTGTGCCAAGTTGTTTAATTATTCATTGGCCGAGGCAGACGGAGGTTGAGGAAGGAGGCGGTAACTTTGCGGAACATTTGTTACTGAATCATATTATTCCCTCGAGTTCACTACTTCTAATTTTCAAGTGCCCAAAAGGATGAATTATAAATGTAAGCACCGCCTATTGGACCTTTCGCCGTAAAAGAAGCGCCGAGCAGGTCGTTTCCCGCGCACTCTAACTGGTTGCATGGAAAAACACCATTTTACGCAAGGGTTCGTTATTATTAAATTTGGTATTTTGAATTTAACATTCAGCAGAAATTTATGCTGTCAATTTTTGAAATGTGGCCTTGGAGATTGATCAACTGCATTGCTTTGACAAATTTTATTCTGGGACTTTTTTATTCTTTTATAAAAATTATCCAAAAATTAATTCTATCAATAAAATTTTTAAATTTAATTTAAAAGTTCTAAAAAAAATCCATTTAACTTATTTGGAATTATTTTAAAAAAATTTTTTTTTTCTTGTCAAGTTTGTGGACGGATGTGGTAGGACAATTCTAAAAAATGGATTTTGCGCCCAAAATCACTCGGAAAACGGCATCTCATTCAACGTCCCGAAATCCGATGGTTCTGGACTCCAAAACGGGATTCTACGTCAACATTTATTTCGAAAACGACTCCCCACTCGATATCATATCAGAAAAAAACCTCCCGTAGCCCCGTTTGAACCGATGTGAGACCTCGAATAAATGGATTTTGCATCTAAAATTACTCGGAAAACATTCACCTCATTTGACCTCCTGGGAACCTTAAAAATCCCATCTGTAGCTCTCATGACCGCCCCATAGATCCCACAGTGAAATCGGATCGATCTGGGCGCCCCCAAAAATGGTTTCAACGTTCGAAAATACTTCGATAACGACACCTAACTCGACCCCACAGCCGAAATCCTTCGAAAATCCCGCCCGTAGCCCCACGGGTTTGGGCGGTCGGGCTGAACAACTTGCGTTCACAACTAGATGTTAACACGAGTATTTCGTCAAAATTTTAGATTAAACAAAAAATATCCTACTGCCCAAAACGGCTCAGACGGCGGAACGTACAAAGTGGAATTTTGAGGCCTATCAGAATTGTCGACCTCCGTTGCGATTACATAGGAAGAGTCCACTCCAAGAAAGATGAAGGTCACTTTTTGTCGAAAATGAGAAAAACGGTTTTGAAAGTTACAAGACACGTACTTATAGTTTAGAAAATTATTTTTAAACTAGTAGGGCGCGCTAAATTTTCGCTAACTCCCATAGATGCTGTACAGCTTTGTTATTTTGGCAAAAGTTAAATTTTCGGGCGATTTCTGACGATAGATATAATAATATAATATAATAAAAACCCTTTCAGAAGTTTGCAAAAAAGATGAATGTCAATCAGAAGTATGCAAAAAAGATGAATGTCAATCAAAAAATCTGCGAAAAAAAGCAAAATATCGATCAAATAACCACCAAAAATTGGTAAAATGAGGTTTTGAGTTAGGCATGGATTGAGAACCAGAAAGTGAAGTGAAAAAAAAAAAAAAAAAAAAAAAAGAATAATAATATTCTTATAAATAAAATATTATTTTATTTAAGTACTGAAACAACAAAATTTGTACTGTTCAGTAAACATTATTTTGAGTAAACATTACAATCAATTACAATACCTGCTCAATTACCTACTCAAACATTGTAATAAGAATCTCTATTCTATCTAACATTGTAAGAAGAAGAGGCTAGAAACAGGGGTGGCAACATTACGAAACCGACATTCATCTTTCTTGCATTGTCGAGAATTGACTCTCATCTTTTTTGCATTGTAGTCCGAAACTTCCACGTTCGATTTCGGCAGAAAGCATAATCTTTTTTGAGAATTTGAGGTTACCAACAGAAACTACTTGGTCTGAAGAACGTATTGCCAACGTAAACTCATTTTCGGAAAAAAGTGACTTTCATCTTTCTTGGAGTGGACTCTTCATAGGTGTATTAGGTACTCCACGAATAATAAACCGAAAGGTGTCGATGAAAAATAGGATGACTTCTCGGTCTACGTAAGTGCAGGGCATTTCCCTTTTCATCTGTCAATTGACCCACAAAGTACACCCGAGGGCAGTTTTGCCAGCACAAGCGAACTTCTGTTGGTAGGTAAATTATGGCACTTGTTGAAGACAGAACCTGTTTCATATGTTATCTGATAATAGCTGTTAGCTGATTGTGCCGGCAAAAGCTTGCCCAGTTGTTCAACTTTGAGACAGATTAATAGGGTTTTGTTCTTGAGTCGAATCGTCCTGCACCCTTGAACCGTTTGTGGTACCAATAATTGCATAGATACCACCTCCTGTTACTCATTAGTAAATCCAACTCCGAGCATTATTAATTTAAAAGGAGGACGCTGCGAATCTGACACTCAGGTTTGACAAGTAAGGCAAATTGAGCAAAATTTAACTTTATGTCAATAAGAAATTATAAAAATAAATTTTCCCGTAAAATATTTGGAAGATTTGGGACACAAAAAATCTGATTTTGCGTCCGAAATTACTCGGAAAACATTCACCTTATTTGACCTCCTGGGATCCTTCAAAAACTCCAGTTGTCGCCCCAAAAATGCCCCATAGATCCCCACGGTGAAGTCGGATCCTTCTGGGCCCCCCAAAAATGGATACTGCGTCCAAAAATGCTTCGAAAACGACACCTAATTCGACCTAATTGAAGAAAACCTTCAAAAACCCTGCCGTAGTCCCTTTATAGCCCCACGGGTGTAGGAGATCGGGCTGAAAACCTTGCGAGCACAACTAGATGGTAAATCTAGTAGTTAAAATCTCAGATTAAAAAGAAAAAATTGCTTTTAGGTACCCAAAACGGCTTGGACAGCGGACGGAAATTTCATTTTTGGAATCTACAAATCTTGAAACGTATAATATTTTGAGGCCGATCAAAATTGTTGACTCCCGTCACGAGGGATTCCAAATCGTACGAATACAAAGGTGTATCATTCCAAGAATAATAAACCAAAACTTCGCTCCTTCGCCAAATCTCTTCCAAACCTCCTCTCTCAGAGCCCTCAGAGCACCCCAGAGTCCTAACATACTTAGATGTATTATGTCGCAATGAAGCCATCGGGCTGAAAGGTTTTCCAGGATACAACCAGGTGTTTAAAAAATTGCCACCTTCCCAACCAGTTTCAATGGGCTAGGGAACAAGGTCAGAGAAATGGGAAAATTCGGCCGAATATAGTTGAACTAATAATGAACAAAGTACTCAGTACAGTTAGCACTGAGAAATTAGGTGTCTGAGCAGAGAAAATCACTAGTGAATATTTGGAGTTTTGAATTTTCCCGCGGTGACACTTTAACTAATCCGCCAGAGTGCACTCGCACAAAAAGTAGAAAGTGTACAAAAAACCTTTTTTATGTTTGTTTATGTTATGTTGGTGAACATGAATAATATTATGGCCTGTCTCGTCACGTTAGCGTCAGAACAAATCCGAACGACTATTTTCCTTGCGATTTTACCTTTTCTGATCTCGTGAATCTCTCTGAATTCGTGCTTTTAGTTCATTGGCTGCCCACCAGAGAGCACTTCTTGGAAGCGCTTCCCTCCAGATTCAAAGTTGAAATTTTCTAAAGTGCCCTGGAAATTTGTATTACACCGTTGGAGCCCCAAACTCACTGGCTTCAAATTATGAAGTTATTTCAGAAAAAAGTATTAGTCGACAATCGGTTCCCGGGCCTATTGCTCTGAAAATTCCGGTCGGCAGCGTTTTAGTAAAATCATTCAGGAGCATAAACAGTTTATGCTAGTTACTATTGTTTAACTAAATATTATTTAAATCCGCACAGCGAAATAGTAGCGCGTAAAGGGGGCGTTTTTATTGAATCTAATGGATCCCGCTATTCCATTCTATTCCACTAACGTATTTGATGGATATTAAATTCCACGAGCGGTATATTTATGTGTGGGTATGCGACTTCTCGGATTCCCGTCGACGTCTTTAGCATAGTTGGAACGGACAATGCACTTCTCTCAAACGGTACGAAATTTCAAATCAGGCTTTATGTTCTCACCTCTCCCTAAGAGCTGAATGAAGTGGATGGTACACCCCCTAAACTCATAATAACCCTGCGGGTGAAGAGCACCTAATATGGTAATGGTGGGGCAGGATTGCCCGAGATTTCCTCGGATTTCCCTCTTCGCCACTGCGGTTTAAGCCGATCCTCCCCACGCTAATCCCTCAACCGCGTAAAATGAGCTCCCCCCCCGAATGGGAGGACACTTGTTATGCAAGTAGTAAATTGAACGCTTTTGTAGGAGAAAGGTGGGTATTGTATCCTGTGGAGGCCCGGGAGTCAAATTACTCCCCCGTGTACTCCTATTGTACTATGGAACATTTTCGTCGAGAACTGCGGGAACCCCAATTTCATGCTGGAAACCTGGAGGTTGGCGGCTATTGTGTCCATTCAGTAAGTAGGTTCGTTTGGCCGTTGTGATTGGGGGGGGTCCGAAGGGCTTTCGCTGTGAGGTCGAGTTAGGCGTCGTTTTCGACGTATTTTTGGCCGTAGAATCCATTTTTGGGGGTTCCCACTAAGATCCGAATTCACCGTGGGCATCGGAGGTCAAATTTGTTAACGCCAGGAGGTCTGATAAGGTATCGTTTTCCGAGAATTTCGGACGCATAATCCATTTTTTGAGGTTCCACATCTTAGGATAATAAACCCTTGCGCCAAATTGCAGTTTTTTTTTATTACGCGATGTCGTTACACGATAACGCGTTAAACAAACCACTTCCTCATGATTCTGAAAATTCTACGAAAAATCTACGTTCGACGTGGTAAGCTCCACCGTGAAGACCCCTATATGGTAGAGTTTAGTTATCGGGTCCCGAACATACCTAAGACCACTCAACAAGTTTGCCAAGCTCTAGAATACCTAATAATAAACCCAAGTTAATTTAGTATTTGATACGGTGATACAGTCGAAATGGAATAATTCCACCTTTATCGATATGGAATTATTTCACCTTTATCGATAATGGAATTATTTCACCTTTATCGATATTCACAGAGGTGTGAACTACTATTGTACTCCTTCTCACAGCACAAGCTGTTGCTTAAAGAGAAGAATAGCAGTGAGAACTGTATTCTGCGATCTGTTTCTTTTTTTGAATAAATCTATATTTACCAAAATAAATTTATTTTTGTAAATATACATCTCTATTTATAGAGAAAAAAAAAATTCGTATTATCTTATAAGAGAGTGTTGCGAAGGGCGAGTCAACGGTGAGAAAGTGATATTACTCGTAAAATACAGAGATATCTTCTTCTTTTGAATGCTTAATTCCATCCTCCATTCGGGTCGCTGCCAAAAAAACCATTTATTTTTCAAAAGTTGTCTCCGGTTGAAATCCTCTCCCACTCTCCTCCCCGGGAGCCCTCAAGCTTATGAAGATTTAATCACCGCCCAAAACCTTTAGGGAGGCAGGACGACGTCCGAGTTTGGCCGACGTCTCCTGACCGACCGTCCCGAATAAAAAGTTTCGTCGCCCCGTTCCATCACCGTCCGCAGGGAAACACATCCATATTTCATGCGAGCCTCCCCCGCCCCTCGTCACCTACCGTGAAATCAGTACTGCTTTTCACGTAATCTATCTATATGGAAAGCAGGTCATCCCCGACACAGCTCATTCTGTCACTTGATTGAAAGACCGCTAATGGAATAATGATGGCGCTCATTTCAGGTTCATTGAAAACTCGCGAGGAAATCGGAAACCCATAATCAACTAACTTAAATACGAGACTAATAACTCGTTTATCAACACTCCACTGCATGCTCAAAGAGTGCTAATTTTGTTTGCAGTTTCTACGATAATTATTTTCTCTGGCATAATTTTCTTTTGAGAGTATGTTTTCACATTAAGGACTCTGCAAATTAAAATTACACATGGGTTTATTTAATGCAGTAGAGGTCGGACAAGTTTGGGAACCCCTTCTCTTCGAGTGCGTACAAAACTATTTCGAAAGCGAAGACTCTCAATCTCTCAATCCCACCTATCAAACGAGAAAACCGATCCTGCAAGAGAAACGCGGAGCAGTTTGGGAACTCCTTGAAAATAGCTCTGGTCTTTTTGAAAGGCTGACAGCGGAAGAAGACGTTTCAACCGTAGAGAAAGTTTGTCCAGCACATTCCCACTGTGACGCTAAAAGAAATAAGGAACGAAATAATTTATCTTAGTGCACAGAAACCCCTGACTCCGATGGGAAAGAGATCCCCGAAAAAAAGCTTCGGAAAGTATTGCAATTAAAATTAAATTTTAATGGCAATTCTTTCTTGGCAAACTTTCTTTTCGGCTTATTCATGTCCCATCAAACCATAAAAGCCAATCAATTGTAAGACCCTTCTCGGTAATACCAATAATCTCTATGCTCTTTGAAAAGTTAATTCTGAAGAGATTGAAGCCCATCTTTGAGTAGAGTAATCCCATTCCCGATCACCAATTCGGGTTCAGGGAGCAACATTCAAGAATTGATCAATTTTGTAGGAACGAAACAGAAAAGTGCTTAGAAGAAAATAAACTATACTCAGCAATCTTCCAGGCTTTTGATCTTCCCGAAACTACAAACGGAATTACAGCGAGCTTTGCATACAACACGGCCATTCTGGCAACATGGGGCACCAAAGAAGAACAAGTGAGAAACTCCAAAGTCCTAAATGGACAAATTGACAATAAAAATCCAACGTCCGAACGAATAAAAGTCCAACGGGTTCGGGATCACGGCGAATATGAGAAATAACGTCCCGTTTTCTGAGACCCTTCACCGCCCATGATCCCTTACTGCCTCTACACCTCGCTATGGTAAGCACAGGTTGATAATGGAGTTTGATAAACGCACGACCAATTATCTTAACTCTCATTAAAAACGACAACATGTCGAGATTGTGCCGTCGTGGTACTAAGGATTTAGCTATTTAAAATTGAAAAATATCATTAAAATTTATATCATGAGTGCAAAATTTATATCATTAAATGATATAAATTTTGCACACTTTTGACAAACCTGTTTTATCGCTTGGGCTCATTGGAAGTTCGTGTCACCCAAAAAAGAGTGCTCAATATGCATTTAATGCCCTGTTGCCTCTAATAATGTCATAAAGTCATCATACATTTTACGACTTCATACAATCAGCTCCTTGAGAAGGACGGAATTCAGCATTTCTAACAACATATTCGGATTTAGTCCTCCTTAAAACCCCTTTAGATACATTTTAGTTCGAAAATCCGTATAGTTACGTGAAGAAGTGTTTAGAAATGTTGGAGATTTTCAACTCAAAGTGGAGTGCAGGTGACGCCACACCGTGGGGCTCACTAAGCATCGAGTAGTTGGGCAGGTAGCCGCCTGAGCGCTGAATAAATCAGAACGGAATAAAAACACTCGGCACGAGTCGAATAAATCAAATTCAAAATAATCGTCTTTGATGTTAGTCTCGATGCTGGATTTTTGAATGACCTTCTCTGATGATTACCTCGATGCTCAATTTTCGGAGTCGGCTTTTGTCGTGGCAAAGTTGGACAACTTGCATAGATGCAAGAAAGAGAGATCTCTCAATCCAATCAAAGCATGTATAAGCAGCCCATGTACCCCCTCCAAGCCCCGCCATTCAAATATTATATTTTTTCCCAAGGCCCTATAAATATTAGAGACGGGTTTTCTGCAATGTGGATCCTTTTCCGTAACTTTTGAAGCATGACCTTTCCACGAAAAAAAATTAAGAATGATTCAAGGAGCTCAATGTATTGATGTATTCGTGTGGGTACTAGTTTGTTCTCTGATTTGATTGGTTCTCAATAGCTAACATCTCTGCCGAAGAATAGGTGTAGCAGCAGATTTGAGGAACGATGTTTTTAAGGCGTTTTCACGGTTCTCACTTTGGTTCAGGCCACAGTTTCTCGGAAAACCTGTCCGTCTCAAGTTTCAAGAGCGAAACCTGCCGAAAATCGCGACTTGAAGGAAGGGAGAGGAAAAACGCTGCAAATTTTACACAAGGGTTTATTATTCTTTGATATACGTTACTTGTGCAGAAATTTATATGTGTCAATGAACAAATTAAAAAAAATTTTTTTTTTGATATTTATCTCAAAAAATTTTTTTTTTGGATTTTTTTTTTGTTCAAAAATGTGTTTTTTCAAAAATTCTGTATTTTTTACTCGAAAAATATTTAACATCCTGGGATCCTTCAAAAATCCCATTTTTAGCCCCATGAAAGCCCTAAAGATCGCCCCAGTGAAATCGGATCGTTCCGGGACCCCAAAAAAATGGATTCTACGTCCAAAAATACTTCGAAAACGACACCTAACTCGATCCCATAGCTAAAAGCCTTTAAAAAAAACCCTCCCGTAGCCCCATTATAGCCCCAGAGCGCCCCACGGGTTTGGGCGATCGGACTGAAAACCTTGCGGGCACAACTAGATTGTAAACCAAGTATTTTGTCAAAATTTCAGATTTAAAAAAAAATTCCTACTGCCCAAAACGGCCTGGACGGCGGACGGACATTTCGGATTTAGAATGTAGACCTCTTGAAACGGATAATGTCAAATTTTGAGCCCGATCGGAGTCGTCGATCCCCGTCGCGAAAACATAGGTGTATTATTCCAAGAATAATAAACCAAAATGAAGTGGTGGCCTGAAGGGATGATCTCGTAGGGGTGAGAAGGGGGTTAGTGATCACTAATTTAAACTGAAAGCCCCACTTCTGCATTGCGACTGCTCTTTCACACCACATTTGTTAAGTCGTCGGATCTGTGAGAAGATAGACGCCCAGTTTACCGTTGAAGGTTCTTCGAATCCGGACTTATTAATTCACGAACATATTATTTGACTTTTAAATTTGTGGAATATGACCCTCTGAACTCACACAACTTGACGATTCCAATCAAATTTCTTATTCAAATATTCTTCATTGAATTCGATATAGAAACTTTTCTTCCTCGCGGATTTACCTTCCATATAGCTTCAATAAATGTGTGGAAATTTATTTAAACATCCTGGGAATTATTCATGCATGATGAAACGTAATAATTCCAGATGGCGGTTTTCGGGGATTGTGATGGGATTGGGAGAGTACTGTCGGTCTCCCTTTTATCATGCAGATTGTTCATTTAAACCCCTACAGATACAGATATTTCAGGATTAACTTTGAAGGACTCGGAAATATTTACTATTTCATAAGCCCCGGCGGAAGACGAGCCTGCGTCTCTCCGGGAGTAAAATTAAAAGCAAATAGAATTTACATCGCGAGTCAAGAACGTGCGAGCTCTCGATGGATTCCTTTGGGCGGGGGTTTTAATAGAAATTGGATTGAGACGAAACCCCCACCTCTCCCGGTCTTATTCATTTTCGGGTTACAGGAGAACTTCGTTACCCTTTTTGGAATGTAATTAACTCGTGTAATTAGGTTCTCGTTTTCCACGGATGAAACGGAAGTTGGAAAAACGAAAAATTCCACACCCAGTGGTATTTGTTGGAAGAATTCTTGAAAGAAATTTTTCTCAAAACCTTTGGCCGGTTATGAAATTTTTTAAGTTGGGTTTTCGGGAAGTCGTAAAGAGTGATTTTGAAAGAAATCAAAAGTATTTCAGTTGTAATAGCTTGTTGTATTCATTACACCGGGGCGAGTTGAGTATAAAAATAATTATTGGGTTAGAGACCCTGACAATGCCCTTACAAATGGGATGATTATGGTTTTGTTGTACAGTTGTTGGTCAAGAGGAGTATGAGCCCCCAAGAGTTGAATCTTAGTCCGAAAATGGCTCCTCGCTCAACGCCTTGGCCAAAGCCCACTTGAAAAATATTCGACCTCCTGGGATCCATAAAAAATATCATTTGTAGCCCCATGAAAGCCCAGTAGATCGCAACAATGAAATCTTATCGTTGCGGGATCCCAAAAAATGGATTCTACGTCCACAAATACTTCGAAAACGACACCTGACTCGATCCCATAACTATAAGCCTTCAACCCCCCCCCCCCCCCCCCGTAACCCAATTTTAGCCCCATAGCGCCCCACGGGTTTGGGCGATCGGGCTGAAAACCTTGCGGGCACAACTAGATGGTAAACCGAGTATTCTGTCAAAATTTCAGATTAAAAAATAATTCCTACTGCCCAAAACGGCCCGGACGGCGGATGGACATTTTGGTTTTGGAATCTAGACCTCTTGAAATGAATAATGATTTTGAGATGATTTGAAATGAAAAAGGTAATGTTTTTGAGATGATTTGAAATGAGTAATGTAAATGAATAAAATTTTGAGGCTGATCGGAGTCTTCGACCTCTGTCGCGAAAACCGGTGTATTATTCCATGAATAATAAATCAAAAACTAGCGTCTACCAACTACTGTAACCATATACCGTAATAAATTATAAGCCATTTCGAGAGAGAGGAAAATTAAGGGAGGAATATCAATTGTGTAAAATTGAGAATGATCGAGTTCTACAGCTTTGTATTTGTATATATACACACATATAAATAAATAATAAATACAAATATATTTAATAATTCTGTATTAATACTTCAAAAACAAGTTAAAATTAAACTCGGGAGCTTTTAAAACTTCAAACGACTTTAAAACTAGCACATGCCTTTAAACGAGTGCACGTACAAGAATATGCAGGCACTTCATTGAATTGCATAATAATATTATGCAATATTATTCAGCTCCGAGTTGGACAAATTAAATTTAGTTTAAGGTAGGCAACAAACTTACCTACTTGACAAGAGTAAAAACTAGATAGGTTCATAGCGACCATAAATAATTGTGCCTACATTATATTCAGCCTTGAGGTTTCAAATCACAAAACACTTGTCCTAAACAAGTAAATCACGCGAAATCTGCGTGAATCACATGCTGTGATTCACAGCCCAACGAAACCTTTTGTTTGGGTTGGTGCGTCAGTACACCCAGCGAGGTGAAAGTAGGATCACCAGTACACCCGAGCACTACCGCAGTACACCCAGAGAAGAATCGGACTTATGACGCGAGTACACCTGAACGAGTTGTAACGCGAGTACACCCAGTCCGCTCGATAGTGCCGGAAAACACCAGTTGCACGAAGTTGGGTTCCTGGCACGAAGTTGGCGCACTTGACGGAAAATAATAAAATTTATTAATTTAATAAAAAATTAATTAAGGATCGAGCTGGCAAATGTTAGAACCATGTAGATCCCAAATGGAGTCTGCTTGCACAACCTTTTAAATTCAACTCATGGATGGTTCAAATATTGGTTGATAGGCCGCTTGATAGGCCGAGTTGAGTTTTTAAGTTAGGTACACGGCGTTACTGCCATCGAAGGAGCAAGTCATCTACGAATGCTGTCTACAAGCCGTAAGGCAATTGTGTGCGACTGCGACGGGCAGACCTCTCCAACCCACAGTAACTGTTGGCGTCACCGATTTTGAAATTGGCCTACAGCAAGCCGTTATGACAACTACATCAGAGAAGAAGTAGGTACGTTGGCCACCAGAGATATGGGCTTCAAGAACAACAGCGACAAAGACGACCACTAATGGTTGTGAGAGTTTTCACGCTTCTTTCAGAAGAAATTTTTATTCACCTCACCCGAACATATGGTTGACATTTATCGTTCGCTCATGGGTGTACTCACGTACTGCGGGTGTACTCACGTGGTTTCTGTCTGGGTGTACTGAAGTAATGCGGGTGTACTCACGTAGTTTTTGTCTGGGTGTACTCACGTACTGCCTTTCACCGCTCGGGTGTACTCGTGCGTTTTCCGTTTTGTTTACCTCCCTCATATCCTTGTTGCAGTTTTATCTCCGTAATCGGTCGGGCCCCACGCCCACCCATTGTTCGATGTGTATTCTGCTGACCAGGTGCCTCAAACCGTGTCCAGATTGGAAAGGGATGGGGAAGGCCTATATTGATCTGTCCTTTTTCCCATTTTGCCTCTCCTCCTCCCTTAAAAAAAATGTCTCAAGAAAATCCGGGCCCCCTTACGAAGGCCGGGCCCGGGGGCAACGGGTCCAGCCCCCCCCCCCCCCCCCCCCTCCCCTCTATCTCTACGGGGCTACTCACTAGCCACGCTACTATGCAACAACGTTCTGATCCTTGCATTTACCACTCTGAAGATTTACGAATGTGCCTCTTTAGCCCTTCAACCTAGTTTTATAATGCTTCAAATCGGTTATAACTTCCCAGTTGTTGTAAATAGCTCTGCGAACCGGTTCTTAGGTCTTCTTTAGGTCTTAGGGATTCTGAAACTCCTAAAACATGTTTTAGCTCTTCAAACTCGGCCTAGTGCAACATGAACGGGGTTTCAGTTCTTGAGGGTGATTGACTTGAACTTTTCAAACTGAATGACTTAATTCACCAATCTACTTAACTTTATGAACTACTCAATTTAGTCAGATTCATTCAATCAGAATGTGTCGAATGTCGGGCTGGGATCCAATTAAATTGTGGGCGTAACGTACGTTACGAACGTTCGTCAATCTTATATGCCGTTTCCAGTAAAAAATATTATTTTGAGTGTGAACGCCCCTTAACAAAACGCTGTCTACATTCTGGTTATTATGTTCGTGATAAACTTCCATTTTACCGCTTTATCTCCCAATATTCAGAACAAAACCTCGACGGTTTAATTATACCGTAATCATATTGACGACTGTTTATAGGGTTTCGGGGAGGGCGATTCACGCACGCAGATAGCGTTTTCGAGGGGGAAAACACCAGATGTGCGTGTGAACAACTTGAACAAATTCTACGAGCGTGAATGCGGGAAAAAATAAAGTCGGCAAATGACCTGTTGGAATGACTCAGTGCTATATTTGATGATAGTGGATTTTCTCCCATTTCGCACACTCACTGTTTGCAAACAGTTAATCAGTTTTACTCGCAAGGGCTGGTTCTGTGAAGGGTTGCCAACGCTAATGCGGTCGGTACACACGGAGAGAAGGCTCCTTAGAGGAAACTAGAAAGGAGGCAGCTTTTTGCGAGCGTGACGTAGCCACCTGTGTACAAGCCACTCAAGAAGAAAGAGAAAGAGGAAAATATAGGAGAGCTTCAGTATGAGGTTAAGCCCAAAGCGCCGGAAGGTTGCTTTCTCTCGTCAAAGATCCGTTGAATCTAAACACTAAGGTACTTGTGAGAATCTCATCGCTTCAATCACCAAGATTCTATCTTTACCATAATGCTTCAAACGTCAACTGGGGAGTCGTGCACTGATGACGCACCCCATACAACGGGTGATGGAGGTGTACCTCCTTGAGCTTGTGGTCCTACCACAGAATTTAAGTTGATTAATTTATGTGTTGTGTGATTGGCGGAAGGCCAGTGGTGTGAATCCACAATTTCGCCGCCAGTGTTTTTGGAGGAACAGGAAGAGAGAATGAGAACATTACCTTTATGGGCATAACACGAATTGTCATGATCTGCTAAGGAGGATGAAGATGCAGCCACAGTATATATACTATAGGGAAGCTCGCACTCATCAGGCTTGCTCGATATGTCGAGGTGTTGTGAGGGTGCAGAGCTTCCAGCAGGGAACTGAGGGGATGCTGGAACCCAACACGATGTGTCGTGGCTGGTTCCAGTTCGCCCTGGGCTCACAGTATAAATTGGGAGGGCTATGAATTGTCACCCAACTCCAGCTTCTGCGCCTTTCCCTCCGCAAGTATTCTGCTGTCTTCTCTTGTTATCCCCTGGTGGCATGCGCCCCTGCAGGCAACATTGGGTCCATCAAATTTTAGGGTCGAAAGCTGTTCGAGCAACAGTTAGTCACCCTCAAAGGCCCTGGTGTTCTTCAGCCTAATAATTTCATGAGTGGCAGTGGAAAGGAGATGGCCAAGTTGGCCCGCTTGGTGGCGCTCCCCAGTGTGAACCTGCTGAACGTCCCACTGGCACCACATCTGTGGTCCTTGCTTGGCTCAAGTCTAAAGGTCAAAGTCTTTCGGGCGAGGATCTGGGTGGCTCCACCCTTGCTTCCGCTCCAGCACCAGAATATCCGTCTTTTGGCAAGAAGCTGGGGCCACCTGTTTTGATGCCCTTCAACAATGAAGTGGAGATAACAGGCTTGTTCCTTGGAATGGGAGACTCCTCTTCCCCTGTGGAGTATTGTGACCCTATTTGGCCTCAAACAGGAAATGAAATTCACCTAAAGAGGCAGTGTAAAGAGTACGAGTTTTTTTAAAATATTGGAAACGAGTAAGCTTCTTCGGATTCTTTCCAGCAAATTGCATGCAGTTTGCCCGATGAAATCTTCACATTTTCTTTCGATCACCCCGTTTTGACCCTGTTCTGTCTCTGTGAAACAGTTGCAATGCGGAGAAACTCGTAAGAATGTTTTGCTCGTCTAATTCCGCTGTTACCTGAAGAAGACTCGGGTTAGCGAAAAACAGGGCGCTGAGATATGAAGATTGCGAGAGCACGAAGTGTTTAGAACTATGCTACCCTTGTAAGGCATACGAACTCGCTCTATTTCAGGACCGGAGTACACGGTTTTTGTTTTGTTTTATTCCCCCTTATCCGATTCACCCTCGTACTCCCCTTTTTCCCCTACGTCTGTTTCTTTCTCGACTTTTCCTTCTCTTTTTTTTTCACCTTTCTCCGAGCCAAATCAAGAATGCTCTCGCCCCCTCGTGGCCCTCCCCAACAAGCAGGAGTTTATATTCACCGCCTTACCGGCCCTTTCCTTCTTTTTGTAACTTTTTGTTTCGCTCTGTGTTCGGTTCACCGAACGGTTGCGTTGGGCACAGGTCACGTCCCGAGTTATAAGCTGTTCCTGGAGAAATACCATCAAAGTAAAATTTTTTAAGTAACGATACAAGGGGCTCTTCAACCCGTCTGAGCTAGCTCAAGCTTCAAGCTTGAAATGTCATAGGTGATACGGTCCTTTTGACATGAGGGCCTTTGAAAGCATGAAATTTCTCTCGTTCATCGAGATGGAATCGAATGAGTTGATTCCTGTAACTCTATTCATGAAATGAGTATTGTCTGGTTCCTGTTGTTGAAGCTCTGTCGAGTGCACTGGTTCACATTGGAGATCGGAAGGTGGTTGAAAGCTGGAGTTTTTTGAAAATTTGGAATCTATGGCCAGCTGATGCTGTGAGGTTGGTTACTTTTTCATTATTTTTTTACAGATATTTTAAAATCTTGGTTAATTGTTTGAAATAATTTCAATTATTGATTTATTAAGGGGATAGAAGTAATAACTTCCAAAGGAGGCGAATTCAATTGATTGACGAATTAAGCCGCCGGCTCCGCCTTAATGAAAACGACCAGTCTTCTTACGCTAACACATAAATCATCCTCCCACGGTTGACCCAAGTCGTCTCAAACCGTCCAAGTTAGTTTGTGCTTATTCATGAATAAGCCAAGCAATATCAAAGTTTCATTAATGGCTTCCACGATGCATCAATCTACAAGGCTGGGAGTGCTGCAGTGGAATTGCAAATTGGGAGAATCTCAAGATGTTTCGTCGAGAGGATTACATTTCAAAGGACGTAAAGTTGCGTTATAATATGTCAACGGGATTTCCCGAGGGGTTGGAATTCTCTCGTTTTTGGCTGGCTTGGTTGGTCATGGTCATGTATTGTGACGTCATCTCGTCTCCTTATGGAAAGGGAGGGAAATCTTGGTGCCCAGTAAATTTATCGGTTAATGGGGCGTGAGGTCCCAAACTACTCAAACTTCCACTACCGCCGAGCTTTTGGGAAATTCAATCCCTCCATCTGGACCTTCTAGACACCAAACGCTACAATTAGGCTCTGTATAAGGGAAACTACTGAACTTTGGTTTGGTGGTTTTGTTTTGAACTTCTGACGATGGGCATTAGCTCGAAACTGGATTCCCAGATGATGATGATGATGATGTTTTATAAATACGAGAGTTAAAGGGACTACATGAGGAGTCACCTTCTTCGCTAAACCCCATCGTGTTTAAGCCACGACTCTGCACCCTCAGGCAGTAACTATAATACAGACGATATTTTCGTCTTGAGATTCTGACGTGAGATTTACTGCTAATACTGTGATAAGTGTAAACTGTGCAAAGTCGGAGGAAAGTTGGAACTCCGTCCCATCTGTCAAATCTTGATGAAGTCAATTCTAAATGATCCAAAGTTTAGAAATAGCACAAAAAACTTATCACAGCACTCATCACTGTAGAAGAGCTGTGATGAACCAAGTCTTTTTGTTACCTACCTATTTCTAAACTATTTTTTTATTATATTCTTTAGGTTTTGTACCTTCATTGTACTTCTGACCTTAATAACGGGACTAGTACTGACTTTTTATATTATTTATACTGGCTCGCTCTCCACGATTTCGGCGGTTGACTGAAAACAGCTTAGTCCTGGAGCCGAGCCCGAAAATCGCATTTCATTTTGGGAGAAGGTTTGACCATAAATATTACAAATCTAGTCGATTCTGAGAGAGGAAATGCTAGTCTGCCATTTCAAAGCGGGGGCTACCAAAAATGGCGGCCATGTAAAATTTTCAGAAAATGCGAAAAATTTACTCATTTTAGGATGGATGAAACTTTTACACATGATAGTTTATGTGGAATTAAGGATGTTTCCATAAGTCTGCCTAATTTTACCGGGGGCTAAACCCCGGCAGACTCAAATTCAAAAAGTGCACTTTTAGGGTTCAAAATTTACAGTCGTTGGGACGGTTCAAAATTTTACACGTGATTATACATGTATAATGAAGGACTTTGACACTAGTCTGCCGAGCCCACGCGGGTGTTCAGTACTGGCAGACTTCAATTGAAAAAGTGCCAAATTTTGGAATAAATTTCATCAATTTTGGGAGGTTTGAAATTTTTATGCGTTGAAGATCTAGTGGTGTAAGAACGATTGAGCGTAGTCTGCCATCGATATTCGGGGGCTTTCCATTGGCAGACTCGAATTCAAAAAGTGCAAATTTTGGAGTTGAAATTCAACTACTTTGGGAAAGCTGCAATTTTGGTAAATTGTAGTGTCTAATGTGTGTATGCTTTGTAACGTAGTCTGCCATCGATATTCGGGGGCTTTCCATTGGCAGACTCGAATTCAAAAAGTGCAAATTTTGGAGTTGAAATTCACCTACTTTGGGAAAGCTGCAATTTTGGTAAATTGTAGTGTCTAATGTGTGTATGCTTTGTAACGTAGTCTGCCATCGATATTCCGGGGCTTTCCATTGGCAGACTTACTTTAAATAGAAAAAAACCGAAGTTGCAAATTTCAAATGTAAAATTCAACTACTTTGGGAAAGCTGCAATTTTGGTACGTTGTAGTGTCTAGTGTGTGTAAGCTTTGTAACGCAGTCTGCCATCGATATTCCGGGGCTTTCCCAGTGGCAGACTGACTTTAAATAGTAAAATACGGAATTTTTCCACTTTTGAGGTAAAATATTACCTTCCTTGGGATGAGTCAAATTTTGATATTTGATTACATTGTAATACTACCAAGGCAGAGGATACTTTCTGACATCGTCTGCCAACGAAATACAGGTGTTCTTCTCGGCAGACTTACACTATGCTCTTATAGGTATTCATCACAATATAGGCTTTTTATTATTATAGTCCAGTCAAATAAAACATCTTACCTTGCAAAATGGGGGGTGGTAGATCTTTTTTGATACGTTGTCTGGGTGGATGTGTACATGAACAACTCAAGTTTGCGACCTGGGAAGCCGACTGGAACATTCTCAAAAACACGAAAAACCACAAAATTGCTCGTTTTTCACGCCGAAGGACCACTTTTTCGATAAAAACCTCGATATCATTTTTTATAGTAGGTAAACAAAATTTATAACAATAATTGTTCAAATTATTTGAGACAGATTGGTTTTCCTAGCAATCATAGATCCAGCTACCTAATCAATATTTAGCACGTTTCGCATATGTACGTGCCAAATATATTTGGCCAATTTTAGCGATTTTTGCGTTTGTGTCACTCGGGAAAATTGTACTATCATTTCTATTATCATATCGTCGGCTGGGAGGTAAAAGGGCGAATCCGCCAATTTTGTGATTTATCTAGAGGAATCCTATTCATCTAGACGAATCCTATTTATCTAGAGGAATCCTATTTGGTACTTTTCCGTTATACCCCCCCCCCCCCCCCCACTCGATTTCGTGTTCATAAACACCCCTCCCGATGGCTTTAAGACACCCAAATTCAAGTCCTTTTCAGTTATAACACCCCCCCCCCCCCAACCACGAACTCGATTTCTAGCCCCTCCCGATGGCTTTCAGGCACCCAAAGCCAACCAAAATCGAATGGGGGGGGGGGGGGGGGGGGGGGGGGTTATAACGGAAAACTACCTCCTATTTATCTAGAGGAAATCGCGATTTCCCAAAATCAATACAACGGTGGATTCGATCTTTTACCTCCCAGCTCTCTGAGGCTTCTGGGTGGGTTTATATTATAAACCCACCCAGAAGCCTCAGAGAGGTCTGAGAGGGTACTCCCCCGTCCCTCCCCCCATCCACTTTATTTTTCTTTCTTAAATTTTATATATATCATAATACCCAATTAAAGATCGAGATAAACAATTAAAAAAATACACTCTACTACCAACCGAGAAAACGAATTTAAACCAAAATATGAAACGTCCAATCTTACACCGCTCGGTAAGCGGAAGCACGTATTACAAAACGTTTTTGGCTGTAGCTCGGAAACTATTGGCCCGATTCCAAATTTCTTTTTTTCTCGTGAAAGCTGATTAAATTCCCCGTCACAGTTATTCCATGTGAAATTTTGATTTGATCTTTGATATGGGAGGTGTGGGCACGGCAAAAAAGTGGCACATTTTTAAAGAAAAAAAAGTGTTTCCTTGCACATCTCTGCCTATAACTCGGGAACGGTTTGTCTGATATTACTTTTCTTTTCATTTGGCGAAAGCCGATTAAATTTTAAGTAATGGATGACACATCGCATGTCTATTGAAACGACAACAGTGCCACTAGTATTCGTCGCAAAGGGTGGAAACAAGAGATTTGACCATCCAAGACCACCTTTTCTAGACATTTTCTTTGCTCCCTCCGAGACTATTTCTCCGATCGAAAATTCATTGCCCCCACGCAAATGCTGATTGAATTTCCTTTCAAAACTGATATTAGGATTTTCCCGGAGACCTCAGGAAAAGCCCGTAAAATGACTACTCAAATAGGTTTTCAGAGGGAACATTGCTGATTCCCCGCAATATTATCAAAGAGCACTTCCAGCTGTTATAACTTTGAAATGGTTAGTCGTAGTCAAAAAATGCGTAGAATGAAAGTTGTAGATCATGAAATTTTACATCATTTGATCATTCTAGTTAGTTGATCATTCTAGATTAGCTGCCGCCGTAGCAGCGATTACGGTGAAAAGTGATCTCTTTTGGTGGTGCAAACCCGTGTTTGTTGTCTTTATATGTTTTACGACCTGCTAATCTGAAAACTAGGATGATCAAATGATGTAAAATTTCATGATCTACAACTTTCATTCTATGCAATTTTTGACTAGGACTACCCATAACAGCTGGAAGTGCTCTTTGACAATTTTGCGGGTAATCAGCTATGTTCCCTCTGAAAACCTATTTGGGGAGGCATTTTATGTGCTTTTCCTGAGGTCTCCGGGAAAATCCTAATATCAGTTTTGAAAGGAAATTCAATCAGCTTTTGCGTGGGGGCAATGAATTTTCGATCGGAGAAATAGTCTCGGAGGGAGCGAAGAAAATGTCTAGAAAAGGTGGTCTTGGATGGTCAAATCTCTTGTTTCCACCCTTTGCGACGAATACTAGTGGCACTGTTGTCGTTTCAATAGACATGCAATGTGTCATCCATTACTTAAAATTTAATCGGCTTTCGCCAAATGAAAGGAAAAGTAATATCAGACAAACCGTTCCCGAGTTATAGGCAGAGATGTGCAAGGAAACACTTTTTTTTTCTTTAAAAATGTGCCACTTTTTTGCCGTGCCCACTCCTCCCTTATCAAAGATCAAATCAAAATTTCACATGAAATAACTGTGACGGGGAATTTAATCAGCTTTCACGAGAAAAAAAGAAATTTGGAATCGGGCCAATAGTTTCAGAGCTACAGCCAAAAACGTTTTGAAAAACGTGCTTACTCTTACAGAGCGGTGTAAGATTGGACGTTTCATATTTTGGTTTAAATTCGTTTTCTCGGTTGGTAGTAGTGTATTTTTTTTAATTGTTTATCTCGATCTTTAATTGGGTATTATGATATATATAAAATTTAAGAAAGAAAAATAAAGTGGATGGGGGGAGGGACGGGAGAGTACCCTCTCAGACCTCTCTGAAGCTTCTGGGTGGGTTTATATGATAATAGAAATGATCGTACAATTATCCCGAGTGATACAAACGCAAAAATCGCTAAAGTTGGCCAAATATGCGAAACGTGCTAAATATTGAGTAGCTGGATCTATGAATGCTAGGAAAACCAATCTGTCTCAAATAATTTGAACAATTATTGTTATAAATTTTGTTTACCTACTATAAAAAATGATATCGAGGTTTTTATCGAAAAAGTGGTCCTTCGGCGTGAAAAACGGGAAATTTTGTGGTTTTTCGTGTTTTTGAGAATGTTCCAGTCGGCTTCCGAGGTCGCAAACTTGAGTTGTTCATGTACACATCCACCCAGACAACGTATCAAAAAAGATCTACCACCCCCCATTTTGCAAGGTAAGATGTTTTATTTGACTGGACTATATTGTGATGAATACCTATAAGAGCATAGTGTAAGTCTGCCGAGAAGAACACCTGTATTTCGTTGGCAGACGATGTCAGAAAGTATCCTCTGCCTTGGTAGTATTACAATGTAATCAAATATCAAAATTTGACTCATCCCAAGGAAGGTAATATTTTACCTCAAAAGTGGAAAAATTCCGTAGTTTACTATTTAAAGTCAGTCTGCCACTGGGAAAGCCCCGGAATATCGATGGCAGACTGCGTTACAAAGCTTACACACACTAGACACTACAACGTACCAAAATTGCAGCTTTCCCAAAGTAGTTGAATTTTACATTTGAAATTTGCAACTTCGGTTTTTTTCTATTTAAAGTAAGTCTGCCAATGGAAAGCCCCGGAATATCGATGGCAGACTACGTTACAAAGCATACACACACTAGACACTACAATTTACCAAAATTGCAGCTTTCCCAAAATAGTTGAATTTTAAATCCAAAATTTGCACTTTTTGAATTCGAGTCTGCCAATGGAAAGCCCCCGAATATCGATGGCAGACTACGCTCAATCGTTCTTACACCACTAGATCTTCAACGCATAAAAATTTCAAACCTCCCAAAATTGATGAAATTTATTCCAAAATTTGGCACTTTTTCAATTGAAGTCTGCCAGTACTGAACACCCGCGTGGGCTCGGCAGACTAGTGTCAAAGTCCTTCATTATACATGTATAATCACGTGTAAAATTTTGAACCGTCCCAACGACTGTAAATTTTGAACCCTAAAAGTGCACTTTTTGAATTTGAGTCTGCCGGGGTTTAGCCCCCGGTAAAATTAGGCAGACTTATGGAAACATCCTTAATTCCACATAAACTATCATGTGTAAAAGTTTCATCCATCCTAAAATGAGTAAATTTTTCGCATTTTCTGAAAATTTTACATGGCCGCCATTTTTGGTAGCCCCCGCTTTGAAATGGCAGACTAGCATTTCCTCTCTCAGAATCGACTAGATTTGTAATATTTATGGTCAAACCTTCTCCCAAAATGAAATGCGATTTTCGGGCTCGGCTCCAGGACTAGCTGGTTCTTCACTCCAAGAGAAACGGGTTTTCTCTTATTGGCTCTTGAAGCGTTGGTTTTGCTGCTAAAATGAAATATCACAAAACATTTTCTTGTGAGCCCTGACACTGGATTTCGAGTTCTTAAAAACTACTGGCGTTTCTCATAAATGAGAAACTTGACCACAATTGCGGGGCCCTAAAATATCACTTTTTATAGATTCAGTGAAAATAACTTGATTGGAGAAGTCCATTTACTTCTACGTTGGGAAAATTGTTGAAATTTATTCAATAACAGAACTTATATTTTTGGGGGCCGAGATTAACATATTAGGGGACCTTTGGGGGGATACCCTACACTGCATTTCAATAAAGCATCAACCCTTTTTTGTTCTATGTTTCTAGTGCGACCGTCATACTAACAACTACTACAAGTTGTTTAATGGGTTTTGAACAAAATCTAAACTCTGGGTATTTCACTCGTAACCTAGGACAATTTTACAAGAGAAGAGTCGAAGGAAAATTCCCCGAGGACCGGCGGTCCGCATAGAATTCCATGCTCCATTCACTAAGGCGTCCAGTTAATTAAACCTTTCAATCCGGGATATACCTCGTTGTGGGGTTTTGTATTGAGCCTGGGCTCAATCAGACTATACCATTCAACTGTAAAGATTCTCATTGGGCGAATGACTTGGGGGGTTTCGAGGCCAATCCTTGAATCTGCAAACCACGTAGATAGCCTTGAACAGAACTAATGAACAGTTTTTGTTATATGATCACACCTTTCTTCAATGACCGCCTTATTGTCGGTATATTGGTATTCAACTGGTTCGCAATACCAATCGTTTTCCATTTATGATATGGTTTTTTGTGCCCTGAAATTAACGTCACGTTTTTAAAACAACCAAAATACTATATTTTGATATTGATTTACGCCTTGATTTAACCAAGCTTCTAAAATTGTGAAACGTTCAGCTTAAATTCAGTCCGTCGTTTATTTGGAGGGTCGGTTGGTTCGGTCGATTTTGGCCATTTTGACAATGTATTGCCTCTTGATCTTCTATCAGGTACATCATGGAGCTTCATGAGCTACACTCCATCGTAACTTCGCCTGCCCGCCGCTCGTGGTTCAGTTGCGGGCCACGGGAAGCACCATCGTTCCGACGCAATGGCGCGCCATTGCGCCATGGCGGTGTGTTTGAGAGCATCGCTCATTACACAGACGGTCCCAATCTTACAGCTGACTTCCCCATTTCACTGACCGTATTATTTTTATTGTGACATCACAGTGATACCACGCAGTGAATCCGTTGCCTGGTCAACCATTGTTGACACTTCAACTGGGGTCGCCGGGAGACTGGATTTTCGTAAGACGGTGTCAGCGGGCCTGGCCTCCCTTGTCGACAATTTTTCAGGGAAGCCAGCCCTCTGATTCTCATATTAGCTGCGGATCCTGGGTGAACCAATATCGATGTTAACATATCAACTTCAATATTAGATTCCCCTCTACAGACCAACACATTCCAGACTACCACAACACTTCCTGCTGATCTGCTGCTGTTGCGCTCGTCAAATAGTTGTAAATTGAATGTGTGAGTTCTATGGCTTCTCTGGGTTTTGGTGTCAAAACGGCAAAAGTAAATACTTAGCGCACCTTGTTGCGATGTTAATATGCACGATTCAGCTTCCTCGACCTTGAAGGAAGGGTGGGAGGCGGAAGTGGGTCTCTCTTTTCTGCCTCGATACCGCCTCCCAGGTCAGCAGATCACGACACATCGTGTTATCCCCTGGGCAGGGATATTCAGGCGCTCCCTTCCTCTTCCTCTGTAGACACTGGGGGCAAAATCCCAGTTACGCTAGAGGCCTTACCCCAAACGCACAACTCAATGAATGATAGACCTAGGAACTCATTTTGTGCATATTGGTACTCCTTCCACATCCGATATGCAGGGTGGTCCACCGCTCGTCAAATAGTAGTAAATTGAAAGTGCGAGTTCCATGACTCCTCTGTTTTCTTGTCAAAACAGCGAAACTAAACACTTAGCGATCCTTGCGGCGATGTTAATATACACGATTCCGCTTGAAAAAGGAACGCTGAAGGCAAGGATGGGTATCTAATGAATTATTATCGTTATTGGATATCGCTGTACATTTTTGAATTGTCTAGGGGTGTAATCGCGGTATTTCTCTGGAGCAAGGATTTCTAAAATTGTTCTTAGTGCGGGGTCGGCTGCTGCCCCAATTGTAAGAACCAAGTTTTTGAACATTCTATCAATATTCAGAGTTATCGACGTTCAAAATATCATTATCGATACCATTTGGACCCATGGAAAAAAAGGCTTCGGGGCTGAATAAGACGAAGTTTACCACCAAGTCGGAAAACAAACCGAAAGGGGAACGTGGAACATTTCAAACAAAGTTCACTGGGAAACTATAAAAAAGTATCCTTTCTTATTCTTCTTCGTTGGTTCTTGGTTCGTTGTCACTAATTGCATTACTCTTTTCGATGCTTCTCCTTCTATTTGAGAAGGCTCTAACGCTAAGGAACAGTTCCTTAGCGTTACTGTGATACTACTGTTACTACTTAAATCACAGTGATTTAGTCCAAAAAACGATATATCGAGATAAAAATATCGATATACGGTTTATCGATACCTATCCCCCCACACAAATGACAGGTTATCACCGATATAAGGTTCTCCCTGAATTGAAATACTGCAGCTGCGATCGCAGTGCTGCTTTTGATCAGATTATCAAAGATTCAATGCCTTTGTCCTGTGGTAAATGTACTAGTCGAAAATGGTAGCGCAGCTCATTGGCTCTTGTCGAAATGTGTACGATTCAACGCCACACCTAACACGGAGACCCCTGAAAAGAGCAATTTTCTGCTTCTCTTGAGGTTTATTGCAGGGGCTTGTATGTTGAAAGTTGACTTTCTCAGGCCAGATGAATGACAAAAAATCTCAGGGACAAGAAAGTAGCGTTGTTGTAGATTCGTCTATTTTGGTTTATTATTCGTGGAATGATTCACCCATTTAATCGCGACCGAGTTCGAAAATTCTGTTCGGCCTCGAAATTTAACATAACACGATTCAAGAGCTCTAGATTCCAAAAACGAAATGTCCATCCGCCGTCGGAGCCGTTTTGGGCAGTAGGTTTGTTTTTTCAATCTGAAATTTTGACCCTCTAGTAGTGCCCGCAAGGTTTTCAGACCGATCGCCCAAACCCGTGGGGCGCTATGGGGCTAAAATGGGCCCACGGGTGGGCTTTTCGAATGATTTCGGCTACGGGGTCGAGTTAGGTGTCGTTTTCGAAGTATTTTTGGACGTATAATCCATTTTTGGGGGTCCCAGAACGATCCGGTTCCACTGTGGGGTTCTATGGGGCTTTCTGGGCGTTACAAAATCCAAAAAAAGTGCAACATGAGGCGGTTAAATAAATTTTTGAAGAAACTTTTTTCCCGTAATTACAAAACCCCCCAGAGGTTTTAATGACATAACTTGAAGCTGCTGTTACTAATTAATCTTTCTTAGTGGACCCTTGATTAATAAGACCGTTTAACTCGGTGTGAGTTGAAAAAGACAAACTGTAAACGCTGACCCGAGTGTCAGCCCTCCCGGAGAGCAAACGGGTTAATAGGGTGAGATCCAGATCAAAGCCGACGTATAATTGAAGCATCAAATTTTCTTCGGGCTTGAAGTGCCCAAGTTAACTAGTTTCTGTCAGTACTGGCAATTTCAATTCGACACCGTTAGGGGTTTCGTGGAATCGGGCGGATTGTTTGAAAGTAGATTGGCGTGTCTGCGGATGATTGACTGTACAGAGTGCTGTTATTGAAGGATAGTGTTTGGTTCATTCTCCGATTAATCGAACGGGGTTTAACAATTGGACCGGCCCCTAAATTCGCCGAATTACGAAAATTGTTGTATACAACCGAACATCGATTCCGATGAGGCCACGTCCGTCTGCCGCCATCTTGGCCGTTTTGGGTAAAAGACTTTCGTTTTTTTTTTAAATATGTGGCTGAGTACTCTCCCAAAATATCGACCTAGAATTTGCTTTAATTTCACGAATGGATCGTCTGCCTTCCAGGAATCCTCACTTCGGTCCCAGATGGCTGGCCCTCACCCAGGACTGGCGCTCTTTCATACTACGTCCATTGGTAGGCACGCACCGAGGATCAGCTGCTGGCTCCATAGGACTCCCTCTCCGCATGTCCCTTCAGTTCTTGCCATGTTCCTGTTCACAGTGTATAAGTAAGTTAAGTGAAGTTGTGTTGGTGATTGTTTGTAGATTGATTTTCACTATGTTGCAAGAGCCGACTCCGTAAAGTGGTCTCCACAAGGATAATACCTGCCCACCTGCCATCGCATATAGCTATCACTCGTTCATCTTTGAACCCATCAATCTATTTTGGGGCTTATGGATGTATCAGACTCATCTGATTACTAATAATTAAAAAAAAAACACCCTTGTGTGAAAGTTGCAGACTCCATACTCGGTCTCGGCGCCTTTAAAAATTCTGCAGCCGAAAAATCAGCTCGATTCAGTTCCCTGCTGGTACCTACCCTCTTTTCCGTAGATTTTACTCAAGAAATCACAGCTCGAAAACTCCAACTCAGTGCGATTTAAAACCCCCACTTTTAGACCTTGAAAAGCCCCGTAAACCCCCGCGGGCTCGAGCTGAAATCCTTTCGGATAAATTTAATAAAAAGTTCCCTCTGCTAAAACAATGGAGAAAAAACGAGTAAAATTACGCATCAAAGAAATAGGGTTTTTCGTTGCACGCCCCCCCCCCCCCCCCCCCCCATTCAACCTCTCGCTAGCATACAAGCACGTAAGTAATGTTATTCTACTGTATCAAAAACTTTTCCTTTGCCTGAAAAAGAATACCTTTCGCGTTGTAAACCCTTCCCGGGAAAACTTCGGAACGAAAATAAAACAACATTGCCGGTTTGAGGCTGACAACTCGGTTAGTATTATGGACTCAGCAGGTCGGTTATTTTTTCGGTCTATCGAGTCGTTCGAATTGTTTGCTTATTGTAATGTAATGCAGGGGGTGAGTTGATATGAGCTTTATTCAGGCCGTAACGATGCGGGGCCACTGTTGTGTTTCAACAAACGTAAACACTTCCGTTGTCCGCGTTGGGAAGGCCGCGATTTCCATTTTACGCTGTACGCACTCCCGCAGTCAATAAACGAACGGAGTATGAAGTTGACAAGTCAGAAATAGACTGAAAAGGGGGATCAGCTCGTAGTAGGTTTGCTTTCGTTGTTTGGAGGATGTTCTGTCATCGAGCATTCGCCCCCGCGTGTGAACCGTACATTGTGGAACGTGTACGCAACTTCGGAAGGGTCGTTCTAACGTAATCTGAATGGCTGGCATCACACGAGACGGTTCATCCCCTGTTTTATTAACAAAATAATTCTATCAGTCATTATTCCATGTCACAAAGTAATGCCATCTCTTTTTTCAACTTTTGTTGATCCGAATGTCAGTAGTCGCGAAAGGCGCATGTATGGCGTGCTTCTCTTCTGTGCTTCGTATGTCTTGGAGTTTTTGAATTCTCGGTGGTTGCCCTTGCTGTGGATGCTCTTCTCGTATCTCGGAGTTTATGTAGGTACTCAAGTCCTCTTATTGTAGCATGGAATGTGGGACACCCAATGTTGCGGGTGATGGAGGTGTACCTACATGAATTTGAGTTCCTAAATTTGAAATTAAATTCCTTAAATTTTATTTGTTGTGTGTTTACGCGGAAGGCCGGTGGCGTAAATCCACAATTTCGCCGCTTTTTGTTGTTGAGGAAGATGAAGGGAGTGTGGGAACATTTCTTACCTACTAGGGCATCGTACGACTTGTCGTAGGTAGTCTACAGGCCTAGCAGAAGATGCAGCCACAGAGGAAGACCCGCACTCGCCAGGCTTCCTGATATGTCAGGATACTGTGATGGTGCTGGATCTTTGGAAGGGAACTGAGGGGATGCTGACGCCCAACACGATATGCCGTGGCCGGTATGAGCTCTCCCTCGGCTCGCAGCGGAAATGAGATCAACTGATGCAGCTGCCTCAAGCAAATTGTGACTAAAGACGGCCTGGCCAGTCGAACCCGTCTTACACCGCGTTTCCAGCTTCCACAGTCAAGACGTCGACGATGAAGTCCTAGGCCATGGAACCGTGCGTCGAGATCAAATCTACTGGTGCAGCTTCCACAACCAAATTGTCGGCAACGAAGGCCTGGCCAGCTTTAATGTCGCAATAAGTATAACAGTAGATGCCAATTTAATATTGCAAATGCCTCCCGTCTTCGAACGGGAAGGCTGGGCAGCTGGCGGGAGAAGAGGGGTTTGCACGATCGCTTCGCGACCGTAGTGTGACCCGCTCCTCCCACCAGTACTAACTCTGGCGAGATTGCCACAGGCGTGGGGGAAAATTCCTCACTTGGAGTTTTCCCATCGTTGGTTGGCGCAATGATAGCACCATTTGTAGGGCACAAATTTTGTAGATATGTTATACCTCCAAATATGCTCGAAAAACATCGATTTTATGCTCAACAGCAAAGCAAATCTAGAACTTATGGGGCTATAAATGGTGGTTTTGAAGGATTTGGCCCAGAAAATCGAATGAGGTGAATTTTAGACGTAGACTCAATTTATTAGCGGCCTCAAACCCATCCAGTACACCATGGGGCTCTATAGAGCTAAACAAAGGGCCACTGTAGGGGGTTTTGAAGGTCTTTAGTCTTTACTGAGTAGTTGATAGGATGGTCTTTCTTATGATGTAAAAAACTATAGGTTTGTTCCTGGCTTGATGGACTGTTAATAGAAATCGACGGAGGCATGCGCAGTGGAGATAACTGCTGTTCCAGGGCGATCTGTAGGTTGGCAGCAGTTGAACGGGAACCGACAGCTCGAATGAGTGCGGTTTGGTCGTGGTTGGTGAACTGAGACCTAGTATACCAACTGAGACCTAAGGGGGGTGAATGAGACCCGCGAACGGGTTGAGAGATCGTGAACGAGAAGGGAGGTGAACGGGAACTACTGCTTACTTTCATTCACATTTCAAGCAGATTTAGGACTGCCTACAGATGCAATAAGCTGTCCTCCACATCATTTGGGTTTAACATCGGAAACCCAAACAAGGCCTTAAGCACTTGCCGGTATCGCATCTTTTTTTATGGGTGTCAACTTCTGTTGGCAGACGCCGTCAGACCTGGAACATCCTAATATTTAAAACAATCAACCGTAACGTGCCTTTCGTGTAAAGACTCGTAACGCTCTCTGTTACCTTCCGGTTGGAACGCCCACTTGGCCGCCAGAGCGCTCTCATTTCAGTCCCCTGCACGATCACTATAGTTTCTATTTTGTTGTCTACTTTGCCAATGGTTTGCAAGACAATTTACAAAATAGACGCCTAAATAGTGGTGATGTCTTGAAGCGGAGGCCTGCCTGTTAACTGGGAATGGCGAGTTCTATTCTCACTCTCAAGAGAACTCAGGAAACGACCGTATTGACTTGGTCAGGAAAGGGCAGGTTTGACTTGGTCAGTCAATGTTGAAAAAGTCTCCCTTTTCATTATTTACACGTTCAAGATATTACGAAGGGAACTCGGCAATTGTGGTGGACGATGAATCTAGTTGGAGACGTGGGGACCTACAGGTTGAAGGACAGTAATGGAATCACTTCTATACTTTTCTGTATTGTGTCATTCGAGGGGGTTAGAGATGGGCGTTGGATATAAAGGCTAAAGGTGGAGGGCTTCCCTCCTGGCAACGGGATCTTTCTCTGAAGGGTGAGCCAGGCAGAATGGACCAGGTGACAACAAAGGGGCGACCCAGTGACTGACCGTGGCATACACTGTCGAAAATCTTACTACCGCTAATTGACGTTCGTGTCACGTCAATTCACTCCCTTTCTCGCAACATCCAATCCCACGATTCAATTACGTTTTCGTTGTCGATTAATTCTCAAATGACAAGTTCGGCTTGTGCGGACAAGTTGTACACCTCATCACACCTGCGGAATTAATTGGATTCGTTCAACGTTCGTGATTTCAACTCGATTAGTGTAACTCAGGTCATGTAGAACATGGAAAAAGTGGTCGAAAATGTGACTAGGGGTAGGGCTTAGAACACGATTATATCAAAAGCTCGCAGAGAGGTCCAAATCTCTAATCGGGCGAGTGAAAAGTCGAAAATCCAAGGTCCTCAGTTTTCATTGGTAGGTCGTCAGATCGTGAGTGGGAGGGTCCTTAAGGACTAAACAGGACCGGAGAGAACCTGAAAAAAATTGTTGAATGGAAATTTTGTACTTCATTCGTAGAGGAGGGGCCCAGACGAAAGCTAATTACCGCTTATAGCATCTGAGCTTTGTCTCTCAATAAATCCCGTCTGGTGAACGCTGATTTGTTTCTCCTAATTTCTTGAGATATGGATGGGCCAAGTGAAGGTAAGAAAATACTATAATAATTATTTGTCTAATACTGATGAAAATAGGAGTACTCATGGTATCCTTCCTTATTCCATGAGGAGTACTTTTACTTATTAAAACTAGGAAAAAGTACTAAAATCAATTTTAAAATGCTACAAATTCGACGGAACTTGGTAGAACCTGGAACCGGCTATATACTCGTAAAATAATAATATCATAGAACATAATAATATTATGTTCAAAAATATTATTTTTGTTAATTTCAGCTGAAAATATTTCCAATTCCAGGAAATTTGAGTTTTCTAGTTTTCAGGTCTGAAAATTCGCGTCTAGAATCCAAAGCCAAAATGTCCGTCCGCCGTCTGAACCGTTTTGGGTAGTAAGTAGGCATTTTTTTAAATCTGAAATTTTGACAGAATGCTCGGTTTACCATCTAGTTGTGCCCGCAAGGTTTTCTGCCCGATCGCCCAAACCCGTGGGGCGCTATGGGGCTGAAATAGCTACGGGAGGGGTTTTTAGAAGGGTTTTGGCAATGGGGTTAGTTAGGTGTCGTTTCCGAAGGATTTTTGGACGTAGAATCCATTTTTGGGGGTCCCGAAACGATCCGATTTCACTGAGGGAATCTATGGGGCTTTCATGGGCTACATATGGGATTTTTGAAGGATCCCTCGAGGTCAAAATTTGACCTTATTCAATATTTTCCGAGTAAGAAAAAAATTTTGGAAAAAAATTGTTCTAATTAATGTAAGGTGGACAGTGGGAATCCATCTTTAAAAATTATGGGATAGCTCATCTCTCTCTTGATAGCTAGCTCATCTTTAAAGCCATTGGGGTATAGGTAATAATAATAATAATAATATTTGACAGTTTGCCTAGGCATTTAGTAAAACGACGGATTTGACAAAATGACTACGACAGATATAACTGCTGAACCAAAATAAAACCAGGTATGAGTGTTGAAATACCACCACAAAAATCCTGCTCTACTACAAAAAAATTTTTTTTTAAATCAGAAATAATTTTTGCACAAGTATCAAAAAATAATTAACCCTTGGTATGACATACCTGTGTGAAATACATTGTGTGAAATTGGCAGCGCTTTTATTCTTGGACTAATACACCTCGCGACAGAAGTAGAAAATTCTGATCGGCCAAAATTAAATAATCCTTATCCTTTTCATGGAACGTAAATTCCAAAATCGAATGTCCGACGTTTTGGGCATTCGGATTTTGGTTTATTATTCTTGGAATAATACACCTTTGTAATCGCGACGGAGGTCAACGACTCCAATCGTTCTCAAAATTTGACATTATCCGTTTCAAGAGGTTTAAATTCAAAAATGGAAATGCACGCCGTCGGCGCCGTTTTGAGCAGTCAGATTTTTTTTTTTTTTCTAATCTAAAATCTTGACAAAATACTTTGTTTACCATCTAGTTGTGGCCGCAAGGTTTTCAGCCCGATCGCCCAAACCCGTGGGGCACTGTGGTTCTACGCAGGGGGGGGGGGGGGGGGGTTGAAGGGTTTTGGCCATGGGATCGAGTTAGGTGTTGTTTGTTGGTCGTAGAATCTATTTTTGGGAGTCCCACATCTATCCAAACATTGTAGAGAATTTTTTTTTCTTTTTCTTTTTCCAAAACTTTTCTTAATGACAGAATTAATTTTTGCACAATTAATATCAAAAATAATAAACCCATGTGTAAAATTTGCACATTTGTTTTTTTCTCAACTCCAATTTATCGGATGTTAATTGCTTGCAACAATTAATTTATTACAAACAGCGGTTGCATTAAAGGTCATGCTGTGGGAACGTTGTGACATACAAACAAAGCCGGATGTTTACAATAATATCACCGCTCTCAGCTCGTGCAGTATAGATATCCCAGCTCGACAAAACACATTTGAGAACAGTGGTAGGCTTATATCCCAACATCGATGATAGCTTGGGGGATATTACTCGTAGGAAGCGGAGACTCGGCATAAGGCCTCTCAGACATACCGTTGACTCAATCCCCGAAGAGTATTGCTCCACTCATAGCCAATATGTCGAGAGCAGGGATGTGAGAAAATTCTAATACGTCAGGAAAAATGGAAGATTTGCAGCCACCTCCTCTCTTTCCTCTCCTTTCATTTCCCCCCATCCTTTTTTTCCACTCCTTAGGAATCAAGGCGTTATGGGGGCCGGTTCCGTTCATCTTTCATCCCGTTCGATATAAGGGCAAAGAAATATTGCTGAGCTCAAATGTCCCGGATGAGAGATTTGCGGGATGGGAAAATGGGGCAGAATCTATCGCCACTGACGTATAATGTAATTTCTGCTGAGGCCTAGCCGGATTTTCCTTCTGAACCTCGTCACCTGAAACTGATCGCCATAAAAGAAAATGTTCTTCCAATCTAATTGAGGTTGCCCTTTTTCGAAGATGCGATATAAAATGTAATGAACCGACATCAGAAGTGGGAACAGCAGTAGTTGGAGTGATGTCACTTACGTGAACTTTATTTTTTTTCATGAGTTCGAACCAGGTAAGGGAATGAAGGGCTCGTTTGGCGGGACTCCATCGTATATTGAACAGACGTAAGTTATTCACAAGGCACCTACGGTTGAGATTTATAGCGGGAGCGAAGCATTCGAATTCATTTGGCTTTCTGCCATTGCTGTAATCAGCTGACGCTGCGAGCTGTACTCGATCCTTGTTGGAAGAAATTTGTTGTGTTGGGCTGTAAATAGAGCGTCGAATTCCTCTTAATTGTATGAACTTTTTAGTCGCTGACAAGATTCGTAATTAGCGCCATGTAGCCGTTGTACATGAAAATTATTTTCACTCTGAAACACTAGTTGTGTTAGACATCAAGTGGAGAAGGAGGGGGCAGGGAATGAGCTCCTTTAATGATTTTTTAAAATGTTTTTCCTGCAAAGGTCGTGCTTCAACAGTTAAGAAAACGGGTCCATATTGCAAAAAACCCGTTTCAATTATTTATAGGGCCTTAGGAAAAATATGAGATTTGAATTCCGAGGTCTGGAGAGGGTACATGACGTGGGCTGCTTCGTCGTCTTTTGATTGGCCGGGAGATCCCTCTCTCTCACATCTACGCAAGTCAGCCAACTTTGCTACGCGAAAAGTCGACCCCAAAAATCGAAAATCGGGTTAATCATTATAGAAGGTCATTCGAAAATTGAGCATCGAGGTTATTATCAAAGAATGTTATTCAAAAATCGACCCGGGCCGAGTGTTTTTATTCCGATTCTGTTCAGATTTATTATTTAGCGCTCTGGCGGCTCAGTGCCCAACTACTCGATGCCCAGCCTGGCGAGGTGTGACGTCAAATTTGCCAGGCGTTCATTTCAAAATCTCTAACATTTCGAAAACAGCTCAGCGCGTACCTATACGGATTTTCGAACTAAAAATTGGGGTTTATGGGTTTTAAAGGGTGCTGAATCCGAATATGTTGTCAGAAATGCTGAATTCTGACCTTTTCAAGAAGCCCATTGTGAGAAGTATCGAATTTCTTAATAGATTCAAAATCGATTCTTAACAGATTGAAGAGTGGATAACTCACTTTGTCCGATTAGTAGTTAAAGCCGATTTCTTATAGATTTTGAGCTGGCCGACACGATGAAGACCTCAAATCGGAGGAAAATGTATAATTACAATCTGTTTTTCTTCTGGATTTGTCGCTGGCTTCCCGCCCTTTTGCCCTTCTGTTCTCACCAAAGCCCCCCTTCTCAAAGCCTCACTCAAACCCGAAACATGAATATTCAATTATTTTATTTTATTTTATTTTTTTATTTTCTCCTTAGCATTACGGAGAGTTATGTATATTTCTTTCACCATATAACTAGTAAACTTGTTTCGTTCTTGTACTGTGCCCTCGGGCCCGAGCCTCCGGCAGACGGATTGGATCCATTGCCGTATTTGTTTATTTTGAATTTAGTGTGATTTTATGCTTGTATTCAAAATAAATCTCTTTCTTCTTCTTCTTCTTCTTCTTCTTCTTCTTCTTCTTCTTCTTCTTCTTCTTCTTCTTCTTCTTCTTCTTCAATCTTTGAGGCCGGTCAAAATTTACGCAAATATACACATAGGTGTATTATTCCAAGAATAATAAACCAAAACGGGTATGAAAAACAACTAATTTGTTTGCGTTGCTGAAAAGAAAAATAGTTGATGGTGATGTTGACCGTTTCAATTAATGTTGTTGGAAACTTGTTGAGGGTCAGTCAAATAAGACGAGATTGTTTTGCCGACGTTTCAAGAGATATATTCTCCTATCATCAGGGCCTAATGAAATGAACAAAACACGAATTTACACTTTGAATTTAACAATTGATGAAACTATATGATAAATTTACAAAATTTAAAAAATTTACTTAAAAGTGCAGGAAAAAGGGCAGCACACGATGTGAGCCGTCGCTGTCGTACAAGAAACAGTAAATGTTACTCTGACTTAATCCACAAAGGGAGACCGCTGACATGAAACCGTTAACGCCTAATTACCTGCTCACCGACCAACCCTCAAACCTTACAAAAAGTCGGCATCCTTTGAGTTCTGTTTACCACTTTCTAAAGGAAAAAAAAAAAAAAAAAAAGCAACCCCCACCATCGAAAATTGTCAGTTCCTTCTGTATGTCTGCATCCTACATATTATTTAGTATATTTGTACGACAGCGACGGCTCACATCGTGTGCTGCCCTTTTTCCTGCACTTTTAAGTAAATTTTTAAAATTTTGTAAATTTATCATATAGTTTCATCAATTGTTAAATTCAAAGTGTAAATTCGTGTTTTGTTCATTTCATTAGGCCCTGATGATAGGAGAATATATCTCTTGAAACGTCGGCAAAACAATCTCGTCTTATTTGACGGACCCTCAACAAGTTTCCAACAACATGAAAAGAAAAAGTTGAACGGATTTTAAAGTTTTGAAATTTTGTTCACTCTCCTTAAAATGATGAATTTTGAAAGAGTTTTACTTCATGCGCTTCTTTGAGGTACGAAACCTAGAAGGATTTTAAAACCGAAACTTTACGTTTCTGTGTAAAGATTTTAATTAAATGGGACATTAGGTGAGCAACTTATGTTGCACCCGTTTGGAAAGCTCTTCTCTCACCACAACGAGCAATCTTGAACTTCTGCAGAAGCACTCGTGGAAAATAATTAAAAATGACGGCGTTACTGCCGAAGGCACAATATTCACGATCGATTCTCCTCATTTATTCACCACGGAACTTTCCTATCGTCATAGCAGGACAGAATATCGGGAAGTTTTCCACATTCTTGTGGTCCCCTCATGACTTGCCGAGTTGCCCTGGATTCCGGAATTTTTTTTTTTCTTCGAGAACATCGTGGAAAAGGAGGCATTAGAACCCAATAAAGCTAGAGATGTTTCGTGGGAGGTCAATTCACTATTCATATTTGCTCCGTTCCTTCCATCCTTCTGAGAAACTTCCCATTCGACGGAAAATGCCTCCAGGATAAAATAGGGCCGGCCTATCTGCATGATAAATATTTGATGGCACTAACGTGATTATGGTTTTTTCATGGGACGTTCGGTTCCCTCAGGAAATCTCAGATGTCGCCTTGTGTGGAGTGCAGTTGAAAGAGAAGTAAATACATAAATTATGACAATCATGGATAGACATTGAATTTATTTTACTTCGGCATCACATCAATCCTTTTAAATCTTCTCCTAACCTATAAAATAATCCTAACTTGCCATAAATGGCCTGATGATCTCTCATATTATCCAAAGGTGCCTTCTAAGCCTAACGCGATGCCCCAGATCAGACAGGAAGGGAATTAGTGGTGAAAACTTAGAAGCGTGTCGTGCTTGGGAGGGTTATCTTGATTCGTCTGCACGCTAAACAGCAAGCTCGCGTTAACACCGTCTTTAAACCACCTGTTTCTGTTGGAAGCCAACCCGAACTAGAAGAACGTATAAAACTACTTGGAAAGTACTCTTAAGTTTACTAATCCTGCCCTAAAAGGGATGCTCGTATTTGCTCGGGTTATAATTAATTTCACCACAATGCCGATGGGAATCCTACGTGACCGCTAAGGTCGAAAAACAGTCACATTTCATACAGTGAAATATTTAATATGAGCTCAATTATTGCTGCATGACCCCCGTTTTCCTGCTGCTGTCAGTGTGGGATAACGTTTTGATGTCTTAAAAGGTTTTATAGTTCAATTATCAAAATTTGATTTAATTGACTTTAATTGATTGATTTAATATTAATATGATTATGACACATTGCGAAAGTCGAAAAACAGACACATTTCATGCAGTGAAATGAGCTTAATTATTGCTGCATGACCCCCGTTTTCCTGCTGATGTCAGTGTAGGATAAAGTTTTAATACCGTAAAAGGTTTTACAGTTCAATTATCAAATATTAATATGAGTATGACGCATTGTGAAGTGTCATTTCTAGATATCAAGCATTGGATATTTATTTGGTTCCCAACTCCACGGTATTCATTCATACTTGATTCCGACAAATCGGTTGCCCACCATTGGTTCCCCATTTAATGAGTTTACCGATTGCGGGAAGAATTTTCCGACCCGTTCAAATTTGACGAGGCACAACAAAGAGCTGCATGGACGTAATAATAATATTATTATACGTCCATGCAGCTCTTTGTTGTGCCTCGTCAAATTCGAACGGGTCGGAAAATTCTTCCCGCAATCGGAAAACTCATTTATTATTATGTTACGGGAACTGCGACCAGACAACGTCGGTATGGTGTGTGTTCCTCTCATTTTCTGACGTCAAAACAGTGTGAGGAACATATTAACGTTGCTTCATGATTGTACGGTCCGATAGGTAATTGTTTCTTTCTTAGGCCACTACTTTTTATTCCTTACATTTTTTTTTTTTTTTTGCTACGTTTACTGAATAATTAGGTATTTTTACTATGAAACTATTAGAGTTTCATTTGTGAGTTATCTACAATTATACGGAACATACCTCACTGTTTTCCGTAAATAATTTTCCAAAAAATCTTCTGCGGTGTCGAAAATTGTATCTGCCTCAAAATGTGACATTATCCGTTTCATCAGTAGATTTCACGTAGATTTCAAAAATCAAATGTTTCGGGGTGTAGAAAAAATCTGAAATTTGAGCAAAATACTCGGTTCAACATCTAGTTGTGCCCGCAAGGTTTTGAGCCCGATCGCCCAAACCCGTGGGGCGCTATGGGGCTAAAATATGGCTATGGGAGGGTTTTTTTAAAAAGGCTTTTGGCTATGGGATCTAGTTAGGTGTCGTTTTTGAAGTATTTTTGAATGTAAAATCCGTTTTTGGGAGTCCCAGAACGATCCGATTTCACCATGGGGATCTATGGTGCTACAAATGGGGCTTTTGAAGGATGCCAGGGAGACAAATGAGGTGTCGTTTCCCGATTAATGCCTTGGTGAAGGGATGGGCGGATCAGGTTAGTGCACTGAACGTCAAGTTGTTCCATGCCTGGCAAGGATGAGGCGCTTGGGCCTGATTGGGGAGCTCACCTGAAGTTTTTGCCGAGCTCCATGGTCAACAAGACCGTTTCTTGTTTTCTTCTTTTGGTGGCCCTTCACTCAGAGAGTCATTGCCAGTGTCAAGTGTTCATTGTCGTCATGAATAGGATGACTGAATTTTCTGTCTCTTGGATTTCTTGTCGGTTTGTAGTATTTTGATTCTTCGCTCCAATCCTCCATTGAAGTAGATTCCAAGCAATTCATACATGATTGGTTGGTTCACTTCTCTATAAGAGCCTTACAATAGTTCACACTGCGTACGCCTGACTCAAATAGATAAATCAGTTCATCTTGGAATGCGTGGCCATTAAACACTATGTCTTTGGCAGGGACGTGATAGAGCGCGGTGACAACTGGCGAATTACAATCAGAATCCCGCAAGCCGTTCTGTCCCACACAGTAGGAAATTCCCTTCAGGCCTGAGGCTTCAGTGGCTATAGAGCTTCCTCTAAACCCCCTTCCTATCCCAGGTTATTGGTTCCGAACGTGAGAGCCTTTGCAGTGGATCTGTTGGGACGTAACATTCAGTAATGAACCCCTTTACCCCTCGTCCGATTATTAACCCCTAGATTCGTGAGGCGATCTAAAATAGATCCGGAGTACTCTTGGGAAGCTCATCAGGACTGATCACCCACAGTGGTCACCCATCAATATTGCGGGGACTCGAGGATCTGACCAGAGACCAGCCCGTCCAATCATCACTGTAATAAATTGTTTCCCCACATCCAGACAGACATCCACTTCATGACACGCATCGTACCCCTCCCATTCATAGAACTTCGCTAATTGGGACGCGTTGATTGGGGTCCTTTAGTGACCAGGATCCGGATTTAGCGTGCACGTTCAATCCAGTGTTTCAACTTCTACCGTTAAACCTGCACAAACCTATTTTCCCGGAGACAGCTTTCAATGATGTATTTTCAAGAAGCAACTCGTGTACAGGTCAAATCCAGCCTGCCAGGCCGTGACGTTCCGCCTAGGGCGAAACAGCCTGACCAAGGCCTACACAATAGCGCACACTGATTGTGCTGAGCACAGCCTGATTGTGCTACGCCATTGTAAGCTGATTAGTCGGAGCAGTATAATTTTGTACATTAACGTCCCCGTTGTCGTACCATGGAATCAGTTTAGGCACATTAATGTATCGTCGTTGAGGGCTGAATGGGCATTACCACAAGGGGGTCGGGTAGATTGACGCCCACTACCGGTATGAATTTATAGGCTCACGTATTCACGTGGGTTATTAGTCTGAGTACGTACCCAGTGTAAACCAGATAGCTGCTTTCGTAGTAGATCAGATCTACTACGAGCAGATTCTGCCAAGAGCAATGCTGTATCTTTGGCGGCATCTGTTTCTCTAAAAAGCAGCACCAAACGGAGATGTATACAAGAGACTCGTATACAATCTTGTCTGTATTATTAAGAGGGTGAAAAACCAGAGTTGGTCACATTTTGGTTTATTATTCTTGGAATAATACACCTATGTTTTCGCGACGCCGGTCGACGACTCCGATCGGGCTCAAAATTTGACATTATCCGTTTCAAGTGGTCTACATTCTAAATCCGAAATGTCCGTCCGCCGTACGCCGTCCGCCGTCCGCCGTCCAGGCCGTTTTGGGCAGTAGGAATTTTTTAAAAAATCTGAAATTTCGACAAAATACTTGGTTCACCATCTAGTTGTGCCCGCAAGGTTTTCAGTCCGATCGCCCAAACCCGTGGGGCGCTATGGGGCTATAATGGGGCTACGGGAGGGGTTTTTTGAAGGCTTTTAGCTATGGGATCGAGTTAGGTGTCTTTTTTGAAGTATTTTTGGACGTAGAATCCATTTTTTGGGGTCCCGGAACGATCCGATTTCACTGGGACGATCTTTAGGGCTTTCATGGTGCTAAAAATGGGATTTTTGAAGGATCCCAGGATGTTAAATATTTTTCGAGTAAAAAATAAAGAATTTTTGAAAAAGAAACATTTTTGAAAAAAAATAATAAAAAAAATTTTTTTTAGATTAAAATCCAAAAAATTTTTTTTATTTTAATTTTTTCATTGACAGAATTAAATTTCTGCACAAGTAACGTATATCAAAGAATAATAAACCCTTGTGTAAAATTTGCAGCGTTTTTATTTATAAATGAGGTTCACATCATGCTTTGTATGCGAATGTGATAGTGAATTAATTCATACTGCACGTATTTGTAAAGTTTACAAATTTACATTAAATAAAATTTACATTTAATGTGAATGTGAATTCATTCACATGCATACTTTAGTGCACTAAAGTGCACTATTCACATGTGAATCTGAATTAATTTACATTGACAAAATTAGTAGGGAACTCTACTTTTTTTTTTTTTTTTTTTTTTTTTTAAATAAATACAAATGTTATTATCATTTAATAATGATTTACAGGACGTTTTCATTTTTTTCCCGTCATGACACAAAAATGCGTTACGCAACATAATCGCGAAAACTATATGTAATCACATGATTGTTCGGTTGGTTACTAGAAACTGTTTCTATTCGACAAGACTTAGTATAGGTCGACAAACATTTTTTGGGTGGAAAAATTGCGTAAAATTAATCATTATTAAATGATCTGATTGTAGAACCATGGGTCTACCGTCAGTTTTTTTTTTGTTTTTTTTTTTTCCTAGAGTGGAAAAGGATGTAAGGATTTGTCTCTACCTCTATTTTCCAAGGATTTCCTCATTTCAGGCTTCTTCTGTTCCTTTCAATTGAATCTATGGTACAGAGAACACTAAGAAAAAGGATCTCATATAGAGGCTGTTTTTTAGTTTATTATTCCTACACCTATGTAATCACGATGGCGGTCGAAAATTCAGATCGGCCTCAAAATTTAACATTTCAGGTTTCAAGAGCCCTAGATTCCAAAAACGAAATGTACGTCCGCCAACCGCTGTAGGGATGCAAATTGATTTTCGATTTAATCGAAAAATCGATTTTGTACCTCCGATTTTCTAATGTTTGCAATCGATTGATTGTAGCGATTTTTACCCCGAAATCGATTTTTGTTGCAGAATCGATTTTTTGTGAAATTTATTTGCATTGGGGTATTTATGTTCTGTATTTCTTGTAGTACCTACTCCTTGTTGTGTATGTACTTACGTCATACCCACGAGAAGGATAAAATAGAAAACAACGGCAACGTCAAATCGTAGATTTTAAGAAGGGAGAACCAACCAAAGGGCAATAATTAATGTCCTTATAAGAGGAATTCCTCTGCAGACACTACCTACCTAGTTCAGTTATCTCGAGTCTCGTCCTCCATCGCTCCATTTTTCTTGTTTGTATCTTCTGAGCTGACAGAATTATAGGTAACTCTCCCCAACCTCACTCCATTTTTGTATTTAAAAAATTGTTATTTTTACTACGCAAATATAATTCATTTTTCGGGGTGAGGGATGGTTATGTGCCTCTGGGGGAGTGTTTGAGAAGACGGAGAACCACCAAACGCTATGTCGCACTACTATACCCCCCGCTGGAATGGCAAGATAAGACCATGAGCCAAGCCGTTGAAGGAAGAGCAGACCGCGAATCAGGCGCTGAAGGACCAGATCTGATTGTTTTGGGCCATTGTTCTGGCCCTAGACACTAATGGCACAGGTTATACGCCCGTGTCTCGCTGATCTATTTGGAACAACGAATTGCGACCGTCGCTGGTCTTCAATGTGACCCATGGAGGAATAGAGAGGAGAGCTCACTAAATAGGACTTCATGTGCCATAGTTGACGGTGGCGCTATCCCTACGGAATGTAGTGAACACATAGTACCTTCAAATCCAACTAGAGTGAGCTACTAGCTCTTCTTACGAAGGAAAGCCCCAAATTCCTCACGAAACGGATTTATCTTCCACTGTTGTGCTACTACAGATAAATTAAAGGAAAAATTGAAACCATCTGAATAACGAAATTGATTGTGTAGTTGAGTAGGTACCTACACTGTGAATGGAAACGACATGTCTGGGCGAAATTCGGAATTCGCAGGGCGCCATCTTCTGGTTCAGTTTTGGTAACTTACCACCTTCAAAGTTCACTACATCTCGTAGGGGTTGCGCTGCAGTCGCAATCCCCCCCGCCGTTCCGCCACTGGGTTGGCGTTTTGGGAAAGGCGTTTAACACAGAGTAAGCTCTCCTCTCTATTCCTCCATGAATGTGGCCCAAACGTGCTGAACGAATTGGGATTCGTAAAATTTACGAATCCCAATTCGTTCAGCCATGGCGTTCAATGGCGTTCATTTAATGGCATTTCACACGAATAATAAAACTACGTTCTCGTTCGAGTCACTTTGAGTTTCTAGTTGCTGTTCGTTTGACGAACGCGTCTGACAAGTGATTGAGGTTCCTGCAGGAACCTGGTAACAGGTAGTTATTGTTTTTCCATTTGATTGCGATGGAATATCCATCAAAGGTCGAGATTCCACCGATTCTGGGCTTGATCGGGGCAGTCCAATTAAATTAATTCGTCGCTCGGTAAATCTAAACCGCCTCTAGGAGGTTCTCTTGTAAATTGAACGGGGGTCGATTTGGCAATAACCGACAGGGATTGTTCCCTTTCAGTCAAGCGGTAACTCTGATTGTTTCATGTCCTTCCAGGTCGCTTAATTCACTCAAAGCACACGTTCTAATCCCCCTCTAAACATCGGGTATTAATATTGAAATCGATTATACGTCTGTTGCACGCCTGTTCAGGTGACACTAAGGAACGTGATCTTACAATGGTTCCCGCCGACTACGAAACAGGTTTAAGATGGAGAAATTCGTCCACGTCACAAATGAACTGTCAGAGTCAGATTGAAAGGACCAAAGTTTGTTGTCACAAAACCAATACCTAGTAAGTTTAGAGGTCGAGCAAATTTCTCAAATGATAATTCCTACGAGTGATGTGTTACAAAATCGGAAAAACTCAACATTAATTTTACTGTGATTGATGATGTAGGTGGTGAATTAATATTATGGAAATGTAGCTACCTATATAAATTATATATAAGTTTCTACCCATTTTGGCCATGTCGTAGAACATGAACTCCTGGAGTCGGCAATGCAACTTGATCGCAACAAAACTTTGTTCCGAGGAATATATTGGACTCGGAGGCATCAATTCAGACCGACTCAAAGATGGTTTCATTCATCAAGAACTCACGGAATTGCACTTGAAGCCCTGAAAAACAAGCGCCCAGAAACTTTGAAAAATCATAGCTCCCTTATTATGGAAGGTAAAGAATCACGGTTGGTCCCATTCGACGCAGAAACAATCTACCTACAAGACCTCGTTGGAAAAACTTTATTAACGGCCTTAGTTTTCACGCTAGAAGGTAAAAAGTATCAAAAAACGTGACTTTGGTTTTGAAAAAACCACGTTTTTTCAACATTTTTTGGCAAAATCACACATTTCTCGTGGTTTTAGACACCAACTCATATATATTTTCGGAATCAGCGATAAATTTCCAGTAAGAAGAGAGTTTTTGTGGAATTTTTGGGCACCCGCACGTTTAGCTGTGATTTTCAAAACTGAAAAAGGTCGAAAAAACGAAAAATCGCCAATATCTCGAAAATTTGGACGTGACCGGAAAAAACGGGGGTCGGATTCGGATTCAGCACCCCAAAAAACATAGAGTTAGATGGTTTTTTCTGCGGCGCCTGAGATTGACCTTTTTTTTGTAAACCTGTGTTATTTTTGTACAAGTAACCAACCTATATCAAAGAATAATAAACACTACGTGTAAAATTTTCAGCGTTTTGCTGTTTCGGCGGCCCCATTTATTTGTACAGGCTTCCAACTTTTTACACGGTTGCTAGGGAATCAATTTAACCTATAATTTACGACCAGGATTCGTGTCGGATTTACTTACCTATTATTGGTTACCAATTATTATTATTAGCTATTTTATAATTGTAGTTTAATTATTTAAAAAACTCTTCTTTAAAAGAAAAATATTACAATGATCTTGGAGAATGGTATTAATATTATAATGATCATGAAAATATTATTAATATTATTATGATCATCATAATATTATTATGATCATCATAATATTAATAATTTAATATTATGATGACCGCTGTTCGTTTTTGATGACGGTTTTCAATTTCATGGACCATTATAACGTCGTAAATACTTGAAAATGTCAAAATGACATTAAAAATTAAAGGTCCTGGTGAAGAGGTTAATGAGACTCACAATTACAAAAATGTCCAGGAACGCAAAAATAAACTTTGTTAACTCGTGGTTGGTTAAAATTATTTCAGTTAAAATTATCATAAATTGTCACCCACACTTCATAGCCCCCAAATGTAATATAATTTCAATTTTAAAAGACAATTTACTTACTTCGAGTTAATTATGTTTATTTTTGCGTTCCTTAGCATTTTTGTTATTGTGGGTCTTACTCTTTTTCCCGTGACCCCTTCAATTGAGTAATTTTCGAATAAATTTCAGGTACCTGTCATACCTTCATACCTATTTTAGATACCTACCTATCATCCTATCATACCTGTCATACCTAATTCATACTCAGGTACCAATCATAGGCACATGATATTATCAGGCACACCTTTGCAGGGTAGGTTCAGCACCCCCCAAAACACAGGGGTGCCTATTCGATGTTTTAGTCAATTAATCCACTTTTTGGCGTTTTTGGCGTTATTAGGGGTTTTCAGACCACTGTGCGGCATATTGAATTATTGTATTTATTTATTCTCTTGACTACTCATATTGAGAAATATATTATTTTTAAAAAGAGGACTTCTTAATGTTTGTATGATTTTAAAGAGTTTTGAATTCGGTCATAAAACACTGTCATTAGTATGATTGGGAATGTAAATATTAAATTTTAATTAAAATTATTGTTATTACCTTTGGTTGTGGTTGTCGTGGTGGTAGTTGAATGAAATCACTGCTGAAGGGTGGCTCCCATGAAGGTCGAGACACAAACACTACTCGCACTGAACTGCCAAAATTTCTAAAAATTAAAAAAATAAAATAAATTTATCAATTTTGAGATCGCGGGTTTTTGGAAGGTTTAACGTCCGGCACTGTGTGGAAGGTCGCGAGAAGCCGACACGGTGGAACACGGAATGAACCGCCTCTTCGTCCTCTCGCGTCTCCTCCTCCGTTCGGCTTCCGCCGCCTCCAGTCGGCCCCCGTCGTTCGGCCCCCGACGTCTCAGATGACATCCCCCTCTTCGCATCCCACCTGAGAGTTCCCCGGGTTTGGACATTGTGGTAACTCCGGGGGTCAGAAAGCCCTGGGGAGGTAAAAAGGGGGGATTTTTATTCACTCGGCCGGTCCTCAGCTGCCGTAAATGTTTTTTTTTTTTTTGTGTGTTTTTTTTTTTTCCTGTCGCGACGGTTGAAGTTGTGCCGTGGGATATATCCTGTGGGCCTGAGTTATTCCTATAAATCTATCAGTATCAGGTTCCCATCAGGATTCATCTCGGCTTCAAACTCTGGTTAATAGCAAATCACTTACGCTTCAAATTGGGTTATACGTTGGTTTATTAGTCCCACTGCCTAACATCGTTGTAGGGTGATTGGAATGGTCTATGACCACCATAAATCAATTTTTCGTCCAACAGTTGGCAAAGCCACGTTCTCCCTCCGGGCTAAAATCGACAGAACCTACCTCACAGAGCACCCCCAGAGAACTTTAGCACTCGTTGAGGAAGCCCCATAATTCGTTATTAGATCAAAATCGCTCTGAAAATAGCACCCGGTTGCGAAACCCTTCAGAAAATGTCAAATTAGGTAGTAAACAAAATAAAGTTAGTCCTAAATTAGTCCTAAAAGAAAAAAAATTAAATAAAAACGCTGTAAAATTTCCAGGAAGGTTTATTATTCTCTCATCATACAGGTTACAGGTTATCATCATCATACAGGTTACTTGTGCGAAAATTAATTCAGTGTCAATGAAATGATATTTTTGAAAAAAAAAAATTGTAGTTAGGTTCTTCGGACTAATGTGGGACCTCGAAAAATGGAATATGCGTCCAAAATTGTTCGGAAAATATTTGACCTCCACGGATCCCTCAAAAATCACATTTGTAGCCCAAATAGATCCGCACGGTGCAATCGAATCGTTACGGGACCCCTAAAATGAATTCTACGCCAAAAAATACTTCGAAAATGACACCTAACTCGACCCCATAGCCGAAACCCTTCAAAAAAGCCCTACCGTAGCCCCTTTTTAGCCCCACGGGTTTGGGCGATCGGGCTGAAAACCTTGCGAGCACGACTTGAAGGTAAACCGAGTATTAAATTTTTGTCAAATTTTCAGATTAAAAAAAAGAAGAAACCGGCTCGGACGGCGGACGGACATTTCGTTTTTGGAATCTAGACCTCATGAGCAAATAATGTCTAATTTTGTGGCCAATCAAAATTTTCGATCCCCATCGCGAAAACATAGGTGTATTATTCCAAGAATAACAAATCAAAACAAATTGCACGTCTGCCTTACGCCGTTCGCCGTCCGAGCCGTTTTGGGCGGTAGGATTTTTTGTTGAAATTTTTAATTTTGACAAAATACTCGGTTTACAATGTACGCGCAAGATTTCTAGCCCGATCGCTCAAACCTGTGGGGCTAAAGTGGGGCTACGGGAGGGGTTTTCGGCTATTGGGTCGAGTTCAGTGTCGTTTTGTTCTGACCTACAATCCATTTTTGGGGGTTCCAGAACGATCCGATGTCACCGTGGGGATTTATGGGGCTACAAATGGGATTTTTGAAGGATCCCAGGAGGTCAACATTTGACCGTATTTAATAAGGCGTTTTCCGAATAACTTTGAACGCGATTCCTTTTTTTGGAGGTCCCACATCTGTTCAAACTTTGTACCGACAGTTACATTTTTTCAAAAATATTTCTGGGTTAATTACACAGGTTTACAAAAAAAAATGTCACTTTCAGGCGCCGCGGAAAAACCCCATTAATCTATATGTATTTTGGGGTGCTGAATCCGAATATGACCTCCGTTTTCCCGATCACGTCCAAATTTTGGAGATATTTCCAGTAAAAAGAGTTTTTTTGGAATTTTTGGGCATCTGCCCGATTATTATCTGTGATTTTGTAAACTGAAAAAGGCCGAAAAAACGAAAAATCGCAAATATCTCGAACATTTGGACGTGACCGGGAATAACGGAGGTCATATTCGGATTCAGCACCCCAAAATATATATAGATTAATGGTTTTTTCCGCGGCGCCTGAAAGTGACCTTTTTTTTTGTAAATCTGTGTTATTAACCCATATCAAAGAATTCGCATTGTTTTTTTAAAATTGTTTTCATCTTCTTTTTCTGGTCTTTCTTGGGGCCTTCTTTCTATTCAGTCCTACCAGTTTGTCGGTCTTTCTACTAGTCTGCCTTCTCTTTCTGTGTGGCTGTTGGTCTCACAATTTCAGGCTTCAGGCTTATCTTTCTCTTCCGCATTCCTGGTCCGTTTCACCAGGTTCTGATTTGTACCCCAAGATGAACTTTGCCGAACAACTTCCGCTCATAACAGCCGCTGTGGATCATAAAACGGCCGTTTCATTCCAACTGTAGGCACCTGAGAAGTCATCTGCCGCAGCACTCAAACCCTTGATTATATTCTGGGAGAAAGTGAAAACTGTCACTCCTGCATCGTAGGCACTCCGTCCCCGGCAATATGCCCTCCCCGAGGCAATCCAACCCCTTTAAGCACCTGGATACGTACATATAAAGTAGGTAAATACTTTACATAATCCTAGTATCCAAAAAAGCCTTTGCATGATTGTCAAGACGGGACACCCCTCCGTCGGTGCTTCGACCTCGTTTGCATCTTATTTTTCCTCCGACGAAAGCTCATGCATTATTTATCAATCGTTTTCAGTAGGGTAGGTAATTCTTAAAGTCTTAACCGTTAATCGCCTTCCTCCCACCCTCCGAAGGGCCATTACTGCCTCATTAGCTCTTCCGGACCCCGTAGCACACTATACCCTAAAACTTCAGAGCTTCGCCCCTTGTTCAACTCCATTCAGTAGAATTAAGATGTATACGTCTTCTTTCACTCGAGAAATTATAGTATTTTTCCCAAGGAGAAAATTCGTGGAATAATTCAAAAGCGAGGGGTAATTCTGATGCAAGAAATGAATTTCTGCCATTCACGACTTGAATAGCTCAATCAAAAGTGTTGGACAATTGGGCAGTCAAGACCCCTACCCATTTAATTTAAGAGCGGCGATCGAGGCAAAAATGAAATAACGCTGAACTCGGTAAAATTTTACTGAGACTTCATTATTCTTTTGTCTAAATTAAATCAATAGACTGTAAACAACTAAGATAGGAAGAGTGGCGGGGATTTGCGCGCGTCGGCCGTAGCGCTCAATGTGCTTATCGGACGTAAAATTGGCTGAGGAATCCGAATTCGCAAAATACAGTACACCTATGTAATCGCGACGGCGGTCGAAAATTCTGATCGGCCTCAAAATTTGAAATTATCTGTTTCAAGGGGGTTAGATTCCGAAACCGAAATGCCTGTCTGCCGTACGCCGTCCGGGCCGTTTTGGGCAGTAGGAATTTTTTTGAATCTGAAAATTTGACAAAATACTCGGTTTACCATGTAGTTGTGACCCCAAGGTTTGCAGCCCGATCGCCCAAACCCGTGCGGCTCTGTGGGGCTACGGGAGGGCCTTTTTTGAAGGGTTTCGGCTATGGGGTCGAGTCAAGTGTCGTTTCCAAAGTATTTTTGGACGTAGAATCCATTTTTGGGGGTCTATAGCTATGTTATTATGTTGGCAAAATGGTCAAAAGCCCAAAAATGCTTAGTTACGGTAGACCGAGCACTCATGGCTTTTGAGCATGATTATACAATGCCTTAGCGAAACCACCACGTAATCATTGCTTTCCAAAATAGATGTATTTTATTATGGCAGCAATGATTATGTTGTTGTTTCGCTTAAGATCTGGTTTTTGGAAGGCGTTTGTTGATTCAAAACCTTCTATTGTTCTCCGGTGCGTTTGGCCACCTGACTGAAGAAAGTAAACAACCGTTTGGCAACCTGCTTGTTATTCATAAGCATATCATCCCGCATATCAGTCAGTAATAGGAGTTTCTGTAATGTTTGGACAGATGTGAGACGTCGAAAGAATGGATTTTGCGTCAAAAATTACTCGGAAAACGACACCACATATCACCTCCTGGGATCCTTCAAAAATCACATTTGTAGGCGATTTTTGGCGCCTGTTTAAAATTTTAACCCAAATCGACAAAAACACCAAATTCCCAGTTTTAAACTAAAATCAGTCGCCAAAAATCGGCCATTGCACTTACCGATGTGCGGTTGGTCGCATTCGACGCAGAAATGTACCACGTATATGGCGAAATTTTGTTGGTTCGGCTCAGTATCGTAGGTTTCGCAGAATCGTCAGAATAGTGAAGAATAATCTTCAAGATTGATGAAAAACCACGTTTTTTGCTAGTTTTTCGGCAAAAAAAAACAAAAAAAAACAGAAGGAAGCATTTTAGACCCATCAGCATAATACGTTATATAATATATAACGTATATATTTTAGACCCATCAACATAATACGTTATATGCCCATGTTATGGGCATGTTCAGCGTTAGATTTCCTGTAAGAGTAGCACCTGCTCGTTGAAAAATAATGAAGTTGGAAATTTAGTGAGATTTTTGAACATTTGGGAACTCTAACGCGGAACCTCTGCGTCTAGGGGCAAAACGGACCTCGGATTCGGATTCACCACCCTCGAAAACCCCCAGGACCACTATCAGACCTCTTGAAGCATGAGATCGATTTTTTTTTTTTTTTTTTTTTTTTTTGTAGTGTTGTAAAATGTGGAAAATAAGTATTTTCCAAATTTGTATGATTATTTTATTATAATCCGAAGATCTGTACCTACCCATACCAACCTTCAATTTCAGATTCTTCAGAAATCCCCATTTTCAGATTGAGAAAATCAGGATTAGATCCTGAGATAAGTGGGATATATTTATGATTCGATAGAGCTATTCCTTAACCTGAAAAACTTATCAAACCCGTTCCTTGTGTTTTAAAGCGTACACTTGTTTGTGTTTCAGATTGACGATATTTCACTGAAGACATGATGAGAGCTGCCCGCCTGATAGCAACCTTCGCCAGGTCGGAAAGAGTGGGGTTGGCCTTCTCATCGTTCAGAGCTGCACCACCTTAACGAAGCTGCCTCAAAGACAAAATGCCGAATCTCTTAAAACCTCAGTCTCAACAGGCTCCCAGGCGGCATTCCTTTTCGGCTTTAGGATCCTGCAAAGTAAATCTTCCTAAAGGGTTGAAAACCGTTTGAACTTGTGCACCACTTAACAACGGAACGCCCTTCCCCATTCATTTATCGGCTGCAATTTCGTCAGACACACCGACAAACGACTAAAAGGCCCCTCCAAGGTAATATATTACACCCGCGGGCCTCGGCCCTCAGCGGCAATCAGCCATGTCACATAACTTCGTAACTGGGGCATGTTTATAGAGGGTGGTTTATGGGAGAACATTTTACTGGACCGCCACCGATATTGGGAGTCCGACTGGGAGAGGAATGAAAATGAGAGAGTAATCTGTTCGTTTTCAGAGGTGCCAAACGTAGTGATTGACGTTGGTGAATGGCGTCAGGAATTTACTAATTTTAGGTGACGATGAAAAGGGCGCTTCTAAGCGAACGAGAGTAATTAAACGGTTATACGCGAATGAGTTTCGATGTTTGGATTTAGCATCATTGGAGGTAATTGTGTGCTATTCGTCATTCACCTGCGATTGTTATGTAGGTGAAATAATTGAAATATCGTACTCTGACGCTAGTTGGAATCATAAAATAGATAAAATAAAAAGTCGAAAAGGCATACAAATCGAGAACGAAAAAACGCTGCAAATTTTACCCAAGGGTTTATTTCTCTGATGTAGGTTAGGCACCTACTTGTGCCTAATTCAGTGTAAATACAAAATTTTGAAGAAAAAAAATCTGGATATGGGACCTCGAAAAATGGATTCTACGTCCAAAAATACTTCGAAAACGACACCTAAGTCGACCTCATAAACCTTTTAAAAAAACCTCCCGTAGCCCCATTTTAGCCCCATAGCGTCCCACGGGTTTGGGCGATCGGGCTGAAAACCTTCCGGGCACAACTAGATGGTAAACCGAGTATTTTCTATTTTTCAGATTTTTTGAAAAATTCCTGCTGCCCAAAACGGCCCGGACGGATATTTCGTTTTAGGACCTCTTGAAACTCAAAGGCCGATCTGAAATGTCAAAGGCCGATCTGAATTTTGACCCCTGTTGCGATTACATAGGTGTATGATTCCAAGAATAACCTTAGAATCCATCATCCCGGTTGTTGAGGACTGAAGTTTAGAACACTGGGGTTGCATTGTTTGAGTCGTATAACGGGCCATTTTAAATGAAAAGGTTATGTATTAAATACATTTTTGTTGTTCGTTGACCCACACTGGACGTTGTCTTAACAACGGACGGTGTCGTCTTAACACTGGCTGCGAGCGCGGCCTGCTGGTCTGAGGTGGACTCATTAGCGTACTGTGATTGTGAGAAACAAATGTTTATCTTCACTATTCTGTCTCTTGTTTCCATGTTGTTGTTATTGTCACTAGGCACCTACCTACACAAAGAGCCCTCGAGCTCGAAAGTTAAAAATACTATGATTTCAACAAACTATGAGAAATATTTCAATCTGCCTTTCCGACTTTTTATTTCATACATTTTATCATTCCAACCAATCAGAGTAAGATATTTCAAATACATATAAATCGCAGGTGAATGACGAATAGCATTGCGTGCACGCAATCACCTCATTGGAATCCACTTAGTACACATTTCCAGTTCGTGTTAGCATTGTGTCTTGGCTCTTGGAATAACATTGGGGCAGAGACATTTTGAGTAAAGTACTCGTACACCAGATCCCAGATCCCTAATGTTGTTCCGGCTGGTTGTTGCTGGATTTGTCTTCAATCGGGACTGATGGACTTTTCAGAGCCGCAAGATGGGCGCCAGTCCGACAATTTGTAGAGGTTTAAGAAACGGGCTTGGAGCTACCTAGGATGAAAAGGTCAAAAGTGTGCATAGCTACTTCACACGTTCTCAGCACTTATATCCCCACTCACTTGGAAGCTGAACAAACACGAAAGGAGAGAGAATCTTCTAATACCGCTTCCTCCCCTTTGCTTTCAACAATAATCGAGTTGAGCTGCCAGCGTAACACGTTGTTCATAAGAGGGGCGTCGAGGATCTTATTTCAAGGGGTTAAGACGTGTCGTGAATGCCCAGGCGATTTTGCGTACCTCCGAGGGAAAGGCGATGGGGGCGGTGTTCAGAAAGGAAGGCGAGTGTCGGGGGAAGGATTCCCGAAAATCATTAGGCTCTTGTAACAACATGGAAGCTGCCCGGATCGCCGACAGAGGTGGGAGGGAGGATTGTGAACCGTGATGGTGATGGTACCTCAGGTCAAAGATGTGGACGAGTTGGATCGACATCACAATAGCCAGTCAACTGTATGACTTTGTTCTAGTAAGAACGCCCAAACTACTGATTGATTAACCGTATAAATCGTGAGGACAGAATTTGAAAGATGATGGGGAACGGTCTACGAATTTTCGATATTCGTGATTGAGAACTTGGTTTTTATGTGGAGATGTGCGTTTCTTTTATTTTTATTTTCCATTTCTTGATATTAGGCCCTGAGCCCCTGAGCCCAGAATTCCATCACATTGTGGGGAAAAATCCCCCAAGTGCAGGTTTACTCTACTTACAGCCCAAGTGCACAGAAGTCGATCTCACTTTCCTAGTTATTCGCTGGATCGTGTCCTTTCCCGTACGGCGGAGTCGCCTGTGTGTGGATTGATCCCCTGACTTTCCCCGTGCGCACTAGTCTTGCGTCCTTAAGGGGTCTGGTCATGTTTTTCAACTACAAAATCTTATTTTTTTTCTACAGAACTTAACGAAAAAAAAAAAAGGAATTTGTAAATCGGACACATCCAAATCTTAATTTGAAGTCGCGTACCTCCTTTGCGCGCCTGAGCGTATGCATGAAGAGGTCTGCTCCCTTTCTCCGAGTATGCACGAGGAGTCCCTTTACCGTTTCGGGGCTATGCAAAGAGGCCCCCACACCTTCCGCTGGAATTTCATGAGGAGTCCCACTGAACTTGGTGCCCATGAGGAGTCAAATTGAAGTTAGCAAAGCTGAACCAGGCGCTGGAAATCCCCAATCAGAGCTTGGTGGCTCTTCCGGTTCCTGCCTTGTTAACTGATTTTTTGACATTTTATGTCTTTGCTTTGGCACATAAACAAAGAAATCGTCACGAAAACTGTTGACGAAAATTGTCCCAAGTTTCTTTTGTTTAGTTTTTCCTTAGCTGTAAGTGTTGATGATTGTTGTAGTGTAAGACATAAAATGTCCCAATGTGTTGCAGACTCGTATGCAAGCGTTTATGTCTTTGATGACGCCAGGTACCTAGTTTACTTTGAAGATTTTTTTTAATGCAGCGCAACAACCTACTTATAAACAAATTATTTCTTGGTGACGCTATTCACCTGGTGACTTTCCATGTCATGATTAGCGCAACCTTTTTCCAAAAAATGGAAAGGTGCGCTCACCTCTTCGACATGTATGTTTTTTTTTTTTTTTTTTTTTTTTTGTGTACAGAGCATCACGTCCGAGCGGCTCAACAGATTTTCATGAGGGTGGTCTCATTGTCATCAGCGAGTTCCGGGGGTGGTTATAGGCTACCTTGATTTTTCCTCCCTCATCCCTTTCATCGGTTTTCGGGAGGTACTTCACGACGAAAGTTGTTTATCTCTGATGTGTAACTAAGGAGGCCTCAATAGGGGGACGAAAGTTTTTGTCCGATTTCGTTGGTACAAGGGTCTATGGAATGAGCTTTTTAGGCTGATTCCAACGACTCCAAAACGATTTTTGCAGCCTGAGCCGTTCGTTACCTCTGATCGCCATAAGGTTTTATTACGCATCGGTCGTTAGGGTGCAGTTGTTTACGTAATGAGCATCACGTGGATGATGTGTTGTGTGGCATAGTTTGGTCGCTAGATACGTACTGTTTCTTAGTTTCTCTCGCTCATTAAATATATCGTAATAACAAAAAGGTTGCGCTCATCTATTCAATTCAATTGATGGCTTGTTTTTTTGCGTGTTAGCCGTAAAAATTAAAGTTTGTAGTTTAAGGTTTGCCCTTTGTTTAAAATAAAACCCCATTACCGGGGATTCTTGCATTCTACTTCGCCCTTGAGATAGCAGCAATGTTGTCATACTGAAATGAGTGAAATTAGGGATTTCTCTTTGATATGGGTTAATTATGCAAAAATGTTCTTTTTGTTCTGTGTTGAAAAAATATAAAAAAGTTCTTTTTTATGCGCAATTTTTGGAAAGAGGTGGGGGACCTCGCAAGTACGGATTTTGCGTCTAAAATTACTGGGAAAACGACACCTTATTTGACATCCTGGGATCCTTAAAAAATCCCCTTTGTAGCCCCATGAAAGCCCCATTCATCCCCCTTGGTAAAATCGGGGACCCCCAAAAAATGGATTCTACGAAAAAATACTTCGAAAACGACACTCGAACTCGAAGCCACAGCCGAAATCCTTCAAACCCCCCCATAGCCCCTTTTTAGCCCCACAGACCCCCAGATACAGATATTTTGTCAAAATTTCAGATTAAAAAAAAAACCCTGTGCCCAAAACGGCTCGGACGGCGCTTCGTTTTTGGAAGTTTTTTTTTTTTTTTTTTTTTTTTTCATTTCGTTTTTGGAATCTAGACATCTTGAAACGGATAATGTCAATTTTTGATGCAGATCGATTACACAAGTAATTGTATTATTCCAAGAATAATAAACCAAAATTAGGAAAAATTGACACTTTTTTTTGTGGAGAAATGGAATCTCCCTCATTTCTCATTTCATCACCCAAATCCCGTTTCAGTGAACATGGTAAGAAATCCGTGACCCCTGTTGTTACCCTCCTCGTCCATCTCCATGACCGCTGATGGGTCCAGGGAGGCGCGATAGCACTTTAGAAAAGGGTTTGGCAGGTTAGAAATGGAACCTTAATCCCCCACTTCCTTCCTCGCCCGCCCCCGTCACTGATCTTTTCACTTTGGATTTCACTCGAGCTTGCGGATCACGTTCTTCAAGCCTTCGCCTCAAGACCGAGATACTAATTGCCCTGACGGCCTTCGCCCTCGTCTCCGCCGCCCACGAAATATTTTTGCGAGTTTGGGGTCGACTCGACCGAAAAACTAATGAAGGAGTGAAGGGATGAAAGGGGAAATCCAAGACGTATTAAGGGCGGTTCCTCGAGGAACCCGTTGTTTTTTCAGGGCCTCTTGAAAGAAAAAGAAGAACGCTGCAAAATTTTCACAAGGGTTTATTATTCTTTGATATAGGTTACTTGTGCATAAATTTAATTCTGTCAATGAAAAACATTTTGGCAAAGAGGAAAAGGGCGGTAGAGAGGTTTACTCCAGAGCTGTATATCTTCGGGGAAGAAATTCACTTCTCCCCAAGTGATGAAGATTACTCAGTATTTTATTGATAATTAGGTCATCAGACGTACCCTAAAAATGTTACCTCAAGGCCTGTTACTGTTATCCCACAAATCAAAATTGACTGCCCAAAACAAATCTCTTCACTGTTCATCGTTTGGTTGTTGGCCGGAATGATGCACAATATTCACGTCTGACGGACGCACTTATTTTATCATTTCAAGATGTTGTCGCCTTGTCTTGCGGTCTATTCTCTGCTATTCCGTGGATTGTTACTACAATCAAGTAGGTAACACCGCCGCCTTTCTGAAGCAGGCATCCCATATTGTGAAAGATGACGAGATTTCTTGATTCGGCAGACTGTCAACGACTGCACTCGCCAACTTCCTTCTCAATTAACGTATAATACCCATAGCCTTCTGACGAATTTCGATTCGAAGCTTGAGTTTTTATAGCGGGTGAGGCTGCGTGAAAAAAATGCCATGTGTGTATTTTCGTGGTTTTTGGTTCTCATCCACCTAAACATCATTGCCAATGTTGATGTTATATTAAATAAACAAACTTTGTTCGTCGTCACAACTGGGATTACAGCGTTCTTCTCCCTCCTGAAATTCTGACAGTTCTATGTGGATTTGTCCTTTTTTTTTTTGCGTTGCTCAATTCCATTTTGAGATAGAATCTGTTGAATGCGTGCAATCGCTTCCTCAATTGGTGGGATGCCTTGCACGTTTGAACGTATCTCCACGTTCTATGCGAGATTGTGGTTGGGTTGAGGCTGAGGCTTTCAGGCGATTCGAGATTCACGTCTGCCCTGGGAATTCCATCTGAAGCACAATATGTTATTATCTATAGATAATAGGTATGTTATTGTCTATTATATAGATATCATCTATCCGAACATTCCTTGTTCGATGAAATAAGGTACCGTGCCCAAATAAGGCCTAACTGCTCAGCGGTTTCTCACCAGATCTGGCTGAAATTTTGCGCACATATCGTCAATATTTTCTTATTTATTAAAAATACTCAGAAAAGAACATATTGTCAAACAACAACACAAATTTATTAATTTACTCAGAAAAGAACAAATTGTCTCCTATTTTTGTATTCTACCAAAACAATAGCTTTGGGCCTTCTTTGGACCCCGGTGTCCTAAAATGGAACTACTCCCTTACAAACGGAGAAACTTAAGAAATCAAATTAATTATACTCCGGAGAAACTTTAATAAAACCGTACACCATCACAAGTTTCAGAAAATTATTGCATTTGAAAAATAACGACTTATGAAAGTGACTTACACCAAATTAGGTGGTAACGATGAAGTTAAAAAAGAAAACTTTGTTTACGGAGGATCGGCTTCACAATGAGGACATAAGTAAATCCAAAATTTTGCTTTTGATGGGTGAAACCATGTAAACACGCTCAGGGCGAGAGCAGAAAAGTGGGTGTTCCAACTATTCCTACCTTAGGCCTTGTTAGGATCTCTAGGGAGTAGAAGATGATGCTAACTCAGTTTTCCCGCCAACTCTCTCCTCCTTATTGTAGTCCGTATTTGGCGTTCCTACCATAGTGTCAGATTTTACCAAAACATAATATGTTTATAAGTTATATTATACTCTTATATTATAATATAATATATTATACTTAGTATATTATACTCTTATATTATAATATAATAACATATACTCTTATATTATAATATAATTATAATATTATTATATATTACTCTTATATTATAATAATAATGTTATATTATTATATAATAATTATAAATAATAAAAAGACGATTTCAGACGAAGTAGTCTATTTCCACGATAAATGAAATAATAACTTGTAGACGCGTTTCGGTTGACTAGACCATCATCAGTACAATACAGAAATGAGGTTTTTCCAGGAAAGTTTTTTCCGCATACCTTTTAAGCCATCCGTTGACTTAATATTCGTTATTTTATCGTACACGTATTTTGTACATAAGAGTGATGTGAGAAGTGAGGGACATGCCTGAAAATACGACGTCTCACTCCCTCTGATTAAAAATTGTATAAAGTTTTGTTATAAATTTTATAAAACTGGACCGTTTAATTAATTATTAAATTTTAATAATGAGTAGGATCCTAATAATTCATACATTTAATGTTTTATAATATTTAAAATATTATTTTAATTTTTGTTCCATTGTTGATTGTGTAGTTTTGATTTGGTGCGAACCTAAACGTTCGTATAAACAAGAAAGATTGGCGTTCCAAATAATAATGAACCAAAAATAATGTTCCAAAAGAGTATCATATTATTGTTGTTTTGGAAAGGAACCGTCCACAGAAGAATCAACGTTGTAGCCCGTAGGGAAGGCTGAAGGGCGGTTGATATTTCATTCCGCAACTCGCGTATTTAACATCACCAGATTCCCCTCCTCTTTGCCGCCATAAGTACATCAATCATCGACTTTTTGGTGACGAACGAGAAGAGAGCAGATACGTTCGGATGCGCAAATCGTTGACGGGAAGACGTGTTTACGTTCGAGCCCCCGTCATCAAACATTTCTGTTTCCATACTGTTAGTGCCAACCCAAAGTGCCTTATTTATTTACGAGCACGAGCCCCCCCCCCCTTACCGTCTGACAGGGGGAACGTGGGTTTACGAAAGTGCTTCGCCCCCTTTCCGCGCTTCAAAAATTAATGACGGGTTCTCGTTCCCGGGGGTTTGCCCCCTCTGTCCATCCGCCGTCACGCTCTACGTTCACGCCATCCATCCGTCCTTCTCTGTCAACTGTCGACGCCCATAATCAGCTGGGGGTACCTGGTGGATCGAGGGCTGGGGAGGGGGGCTGTTGATCGAGGCTTCCAACGAAACGAGCATATTTGCCAATCATTCGCATATTTGATCTATCAGAGCACACAATAATCACGGGAAGTGCTAAACAACGTACTCGTAAAATTGAGGAGGACCGTGCTTGGGATGGCAGATTCTTCAAAAAGAAGCGATTTATATTGTATAGATTCTTTTGAAAAGGATCGTAGGCACCGATTTTTTTTTTTTTTTTTTTTTTTTTTTTTTAATGAAAATATCGATTCTTTCAAGAATTGAACAGAGAATGATTGAACTAGCTGTTACTTTAAATGTAGTAAATTTTACTACAGTAGTAAATCACTGATAAAACTCTCACTCACATCAAGCAAACAAACTTGCCAAAACCATATTTTGGAATCAGACAAGTCTGATCCATCATGAGAACTCAACCATTCCCCCTGCACGGTCGCTGAATTAAGTTGGTTGTAAATTGCAGCACCTGGGTCAGCAGACCCAGAAACGCCTAATTTGAGAAGGCGATACAGGGTCAGCGGACCTTCGGGCACAACTAGATGGAGAATCGAGTGTTTTGTCAAAACCATATTTTTTGAAATCATGAAACGTTTACTAATGACAAAAGTTAATGTCGAGGCCGATCAGATTTTTCGACACCCGGCACATATGGCAACCAACATGTTATGCTGGCACATTGACACGTCATGATGGGAGGGGGGGGGGGGGGGGGTTCATGGAGTAGGGGATCAACTCGGGGCGTGGGGTGGGGTTAGGAAGAGTTGCGGCAGGTTGGGATTTTGTTGACTGACCTTACGCCCTTACGCCTAACAACTTCAAACCAAATAATCTCCGTAAAAACACATTCTGTGATGAAAAATAATTTTTTATATTATAAAATAATTATTATATATCTTAAATGACTTAACAATCTACATTTTTTTCAATTCCTCTTCTCAAAATTCATCCAAGAAGATCGACTTTCAAGTTCTTTTTCGACTTTTCAAGCTTATCTGCCATTCAGATTCTATTGGTACAAAACAACCATGTGGTACCCTGCCCATGTGGCCCACTTTCCGCCTTCTTCATGGAAGTCGAGGGTTGCACCACAACGCTTGAAAACCCTCAAGGTTGGCTCCGCCTGGCGCACTGTGAATATCGCATCCGTTCTCGTGTTTACGCCAACAACTTCTTCTCGAGAGGTCTATTGTTCTTTTGGAGTACCTTTTCGAGACGATATTTTCATAACATCGACAACGTTCGGAGTTTGCCCGAAATTCCTCCGTCTTGGGGAAAATTGTTGGATAACAAGGTTGAACAAACTTTCTCGATGGATCGCACCTGCTAAGGCTGAAGAAATTAAACGAAAGGAAGCTGCGAGAAAAAGTCTTGCGCCACAGGTTTTTCCACTTTTTTGGGATCACAATAATTTGCTCTAGCGGGTAAAGCCCTCGTTGGTAGGAAAAGAGAAATCGCATTAAAGGAGTATAAAAAAAAGTAACGGACTTTCTTAATTCTCTCTTTATTTATTTTCCTTTTTCCTTCAACTCCGAAACCCTACCAGCCTTCACCAGGCGACCAAAAGCTCGCTGTCCTTTATCTGCCAATATATATTCAATTTTAGGTTTGAAAGCTTACTTTTTCTGAGCTTCTAAAATAATTCATTCTTTTTTCCACGAGGGGAAAGTTTTTGTACAAGGAACAGTGTTTTAATTACACCAACTTTTCTAGCTATCAAAGCCACGTTTTCGTGAGGGGTGAGGGATCATTTCGAAATCCCTCCAACTCCTCAGTTTAATTTTGAAAACGTCAGACCAGGTAGAAATGGAAAATGAGACTGTCGAGATTACTTTTTTGCGATACAAATGATTCGGGGTTTCATGATAACATTGTACAGTCCCCCGAGAATTGTGGTGGTTAATTTGAAATAACATGGAAATGAAGTATATTCCATTCATTTGGTGATACCTAATCCTAAAAGGGCTTATTGATTTATTGGTATTATGACTTCCTCTAGTTGTCACTCGTTGCTTGGCTCCCTCGTAGCCTGGCAAGAATTGTAGCTTCTAATATTAGTATCACATTTTGCCATATCCGACTATTGGACTGGAATTGTCATTAGTTGGTACATGTTCGTAGTTTTACTAGTGTTGTGGACTAATGAGAACTTTTTGCTTGCATTCCAGATAAGATTGGACATCTGGGGTAGCGCCTGCCGGTACCTACTGTCTTGAAGAAATCGAAAGGTACGATGTTTTTGAATTCCGACATTTCCAATACAGTAATCGAGAATACTCGTAGAATCGTATATTGTCATGTCCAATGCAACACCGCGATCTCAATTTTTTTCGATATTGAGATATCGATACCAACGAGTTCATTATAAAATCCTGCATCGAATGGTACCCAGAGTTCACAAAAACGTCACTTAAAGCGCTAGAATCGCCAGTGGACTAGAACGTATCTCATTTGTCCAGCACAGGTCCAGCACTAGTTTTTTGGCTCTCCTGAAAAACTGTGATCGGGATGTGCGATACTTCGAAATTCTCGAACTTCAAAATACTTCGAAGTTCTAGGATTGCTTATTTTCACTTTTCAAAATCGTGGGTTCGACAAAACTTATTATTGAATTTGGTAGAATGGAAAATCCTGGGAAGAAAAGTATCAGGTCTGATAGGTACAGGTAAAAATTTCGAAAATTTCGATATTTTAAAGTAGGTATCGATACCTTTTCTTCCCCTTTTACTATACCCCCAATGGCCAAGATCGTGGATTGAAGACGCCCTATCCTGGATGACATCTGCTCTGACCCTATGTCTGGTTTGAATCATCCACTGAGGTGGAATCCATTTGAACCCTAGTCCTTTCCTCTTGCTAACGTCTGCTCGACCACGCCTAGATGAATCGCACCAGATCTCCTAGCTTGGTCTTGACTATGTCTTCGGGAGCGCATGTAAGCATGCACTTCTGCCCTAGAGACTAAACGGAACCGTGCGAGTGCACTGCTTGAGCTTAGATCAAGCGCTGCTGACTCTGGTTGGCGTTAGCTGAAACCTCTTTGGTGCTATATTTATCTTAAGCTGAGAGAGGAGATTCTTATCTTGCTTTCAGCATGTTGTGGCCTTGTACGCGTAGAAGGCAACCTAGCAATTGCTAATCGTTCTTCTCCAGATGAGTCCCTCCTGGGCTGATGAAGGCCGCCTAGCTCTACGGATTCGTTGCCAGTGCACTACTGCCACTGCCTCTCAAGAGAGATATCGTTGAGTAAAAAACCAGTCGCCCCCCAACAAAGCACGAGGACGTATTGAAGATCGTGCTGAGCACTCAATGCTGGTGACTGGGGCACTCACTATGGGATCGAGTTGAGTCAGACAGCCTCAGAGCAACTTTGATTTGCTATGTAGGGTTTGACTCCTTTCATGCGCTGTTGCCGTAGTTGATGCGTGCAGGAGCCAATGGCATTCTCTTCAACCTGAAAGCGATGGTCCCAAGCGTCTCCGATAGCCTAGTTCTTGTTGAAGTGTTGCCGCCTAAACTTCTGACGGTACTCAACTTTTGTTGAGAACATGCCTTTTGCAGAATTGTGAATTTGTGTGACATTCAAGGTGAATCGATCATTTTTTAATGTTTCAGCTATGGAGCTACTTCCCAAACAGGCAGCTCTTCCATGGATCAAGACTGGTGGAAATGGCACTTCCTCGGAAGAAAACGACGTAATTTATGTATCGGACGAGGATGTGGGAACCTGCGGAGGTTACATCACGCCCAGCAAACGACCTAACGTTACCAATCGGGCGTTGTTGGCACGTTGGACGACTCTCAAACCGATCCCGATGGTTCGCCCGAACGTCAAAGCGAAAACTTCGGGTCTCCGCCCTGTCGTCATTGACGGTTCGAACGTCAGCTACCACCAAGGCTTGTATTACGGATCTAGGCTTGAAACCTGCGTGCAGGCTTTGGTTCAAGCCGGGCACGAAGTCAGGGCTTTTGTTCCACAGTTCCGCCTCATGCATTCAGCCACTCGAGAGCCAGAAATCCTCGACGAACTTGAAGACTCGGGAGTCCTCGTGCTCACACCCAGCAGATCAATCGATTTCAAAAGGGTTACTCCCTACGACGACCGTTTCATGGTCGAATACGCCAATTTGACGGGTGCCGTCATCGTTTCGAACGATCGCTTTTCGGATCTTTTACGGGAAAACGTCTCGTGGAAGGACACCATAAAAAGGAGGTTGTCATTCTGCTGGTACGATAATCAAATATATTTCCCCAAATATCCACTAGGTAGAAGAGGACCTACTCTACGTAACTTTTTGCGTGTGTCTTGAAACAAAAGGTGACGTAGGAATTCCTAGGAATATCGATATTCCTTAAGTCAGCGTATGAGACGTTTTTCGATTCTGAGCTTTTGAAATATATTAGTTGCCATCAAGATCTGCTATATTCGAGAGTTTGGAGATTTGTGTGTTGAACATGGTGGAAGATTTATACATAATATGGTAATGCGCAGGATGGGCGTGAGGGATGCCCTAGAGCCTGAGCTCAGTATGTGGCGTATTGTGCCTTGCTTGAGTTTCCAGAGGTTAAACAAACTCATTCCCCTAGTGAGGGTCGTTGGTTTTTGTTTATTGTTCTTGGAATAACCTATGTAATCGCACCTGAGGTGGAAAATTCTGATCGGCCTCAAAATTTGACATTATCCGATTCATGGCACGTAGATTAAAAAGAAAAAAAAAATCCGCCGCCAGTCTTTTTGGGCAGTAGGAATTTTTGTTTGTCTAGTAACTAGACAACTGTCGTGCCCGCAATGTTTTCAGTCCGATCGCCCAACCCCGTGGGGGTCGGTGGGGCTACAAAGGGGCTGCGGGAGGGATATTTGAAGGGTTTCAGCTATGGGGTCGAGTTACGTGTCGTTTTCGAAGTATTTTTGGACTTAGAATCCATTTTCTAGGATCCCTGAACGATCCGATTTCGCCGTGGGGTTCTAGAGGGCTTTCAAGAGGCTACATAATATGAAAAAAATCATATAGTATATATTTATATATTACCTATATGATTTTTGGAGGATCTGAGGGAGGTCAAATAAGCTTCCGAGTAATTTTGGACGTATCTAATTTTTCGAGGTTCCACATCTGGCCAAAAATTGAACTTTTTTTTTTTTTTTTTCAAAAATATTTCCATGTTGACGTAGAATTAATTTTTGCAGAATTAGGAATGGAAGTGCTCCCGAATTTCGGGTTAAATCATCCTGTACCGTGTTGTTAGAAGTCAAAAAGGGAAAAATACATCATTTTTGTGACAAAAAGTCTTTCACGTAGTTTACAATCATCTTAAGTAATTTAGGCCGATTCAAAAACCACTGAGTGACGTCACCTACAGGTGTTCCGGTTTCCAATCAAAAGACACCAGAGTGCAGGTCGATTTTTTCTTCTTTTTCGATTTTTTCTCTAGTGTTTGGCTCTAGTGACACTGGAGTAATGAGAAAATGGCCGTGTTCGCTTTGTTTTGAATGTGATCATGCTTATTTACTCAACTTATTTGTGATATAAATTGACTTATTCCAATGACCGATTCTTTAGTTTTTAGTTTTGTAATGGTGGCCAACGTGTCGACCAATAGGAGCTGACCTCGGGTTCCCGCCAAAATTCAAATAGCAATTTTTCCATAAATTTTATAAATTCATACGAGCTTGCAGTTTGTGTTTTAACCCCATTATTAGTATTATTTGGACGCCTTCTATCGATAAAAAAAAATAATCCAGAAACGCTTCCATTCCTAATTAACCTGTATCGAAGAATAATAAACCTTTGCGTAAAATTTGCAGCGTTTTACGAATAGCGGAGGCTTGGCTGCAAATGGGTTGAACAGAGTGATTGGCAGAGGGTAAATCCAGTCTGTAACCTCACCAACATTTTCACTTACTCCTGTTTCAGTCAGACTCCTGTTTCAGCTTCGTTTTGGTTTGGCCACCATGCGTTTACTGTGACTTTCAATTGTCGCCATCTCCTGGTGGTGTGCGCCACCCGAGAGATGGTACCTCTGAATGAGCCTCCTGGTAATCCAACCACCGGCTCCTGACTTAAAAATGGTTTGACAGCCTTTTCTGGCCAGTGTACTCGTGTTCCTTATTTCTGATTACCTACTCTGTTTCCTGGAACCCACTCCTGGTTGACCCTGGTGTGCTTTTGAACCTGGTGGGTGGGGCTGTTGGTGTCTTAATTGACGCATTGCTGAGCGAGAGGATCAGATGCGGTACCTATCCGTTTAGTTGGACGAGACGCTTCACGGTAGTCAACTCTATCCACCCAGCATTGCGTGTCCAAGGGGTACTTCCCCTTTTTTGGCGTTTTTGTGTCAGACCCATAAGGTGTTTGCTAGAACCTTGTTTAGCCACGATGCTCTGTGCATTGGAGAAAATGTATACGTAGAACAAAATCACGGTCATTTCACTTTTCCACAAAACTGAAACCAAGTTAAATCAGTGTTTGGCACCACGTGAGGGTGTTCCAGTTAACCGGGAGCCTGGTAAAACCACAAAGAAATGCCCATACACCAAATGTGTTCTGTAATAATATTATAGACACTTATATTATAGACTCTTGGAAAACTACGTTGAAAGTTACCCATGCAGGCATTTATCACAGCCTTTCATGATTTTGTCACATTTCATTTTTTCCCAAAACACTGCCAACCCGCCGACTCCAAGTCTTCCAGCGAAGGTTCCGCATCGGTTGTTGTTGTTGTTTCCCCGCGATTCCCAAATCGGCCTTTCGCCCTTCGCAATATTTCGTACTGCTGCCGGAGCTTATCTTTCATAACCGATAAATCACCCGTTTCGGGCGCGTTCGACTCCCGCAGATCCTGTAAAAGTTTTTTCGTCATGGCAGGGACCCTGTCGAAATTTCTAGAGGCCACAGCAACGGCGTTGTGGTAGTTTGTCACCGCGTGTACCATCGGGAGCTGCCCGAAGTCGCCGTCCGGAGAAAAAAGTGGTAGTGCTAAGAAGAAAAAAAAAAAATATTAGGTATAGATTCTCTCAACGGTGTAAATACAACAATTCCGTTCATACTTTGGGCTGCAGATTGTTTCAGCTTTCTCGATTTGTCTTCCAATTCCCGGTAGGCGGCGGCTAAATCCATTTCAATCCAAAGCTGCCGCTCAACTTCCGCAACAACTATTTCCGAAATGTCACTTTCAGGGGACTGAGTGAAAGGGTTGTCACTGGGAAGCCGACTTGGTGATCCGAGGTTGGTGTCGTTCATTTTCATTTTGAGTGATGACATTAGGTTGTCCGTTGAGGTTGCGTTCGCCGTTTTTATTCTGCAAATAATTTCAACCTAGCGGCATGAACCATAATATTATTGTGGAGAGACAAATCTACTTTTGGTTTATTATTCTTGGAATAATACACCTATGTTTTCGCGACGCGGGTCGACGACTCCGATCGGCCTCAAAATTTGACATTATCCGTTTCAAGAGGTCTACATTCAAAATCCGAAATGTCCGTCCGCCGTCCGCCGTCCGGGCCGTTTTGGGCAGTAGGAATTTTTTTAAAAATCTGAAATTTTGACAAAATACTTGGTTTACCATCTAGTTGTGCCCGCAAGGTTTTCAGTCCGATCGCCCAAACCCGTGGGGCGCTCTGGGGCTATAATGGGGCTACGGGAGGGTTTTTTTGAAGGCTTTTAGCTATGGGATCGAGTTAGGTGTCGTTTTCGAAGTATTTTTGGACGTAGAATCCTTTTTTTGGGGTCCCAGAACGATCCGATTTCACTGGGGCGATCTTTAGGGCTTTCATGGGGCTAAAAATGGGATTTTTGAAGGATCCCAGGATGTTAAATATTTTTTGAGTAAAAAATACAGAATTTTTGAAAAAACACATTTTTGAACAAAAAAAAAAAAAAAACCTATTTTTTGAAATAAAAATCCAAAAAAATTTTTTTTTTAAATTTTTTCGTTAACAGAATTAAATTTCTGCACAAGTAACCTATATCAAAGATTTAATTATCAACTCTATGGCGAGTAGCACGCCACCCTTTTGCCAGTCTCCCATCAGGATCGCCACCAACAGAGGGTTTTTCTCAGTCACAATGGTTTCGAATGAGTTATGGACTAAATGAAGGCTTTTGGCTGTGATATTTATGTTTGGGAGGGGGAGGAGTTTAGATTACCTACCTAATACTCGCCCTCCTCAACTGACAATCAGAAAACTACTAGTTATAAGAAAAGGGAGTTTAGTTACTACACACTTACTACTGTAATGCTGTTAAGGCGACAACGAGTTATGAGAACGAATGAGGCGGTTAGGGAGAGAGAACGACTCCTCTGCTGGTTTGAATACCAAATCGTTTATTTCAGTAAACAATTATAGCCTGGGGACCGGTTTCGAGCAACTAAGCTCATCTACAGCCCAGAGTGACTTGAGGTCATCTAAACAATTTAGTATTCAAACCAGCAGAGGAGTCGTTCTCTCTCCCTGACCACTTATTGGATTAGACCTCTGCACCATCGGCAAACCAACCACTTGGTTGTTATGAGGACTGTTAAACAGCCCATGGAGCATCCGTTAGGCTCCCACTAGGAGGGCTGACGTGGCTATTGACGGGCTCTTCCTCATCCTGCCTTCCCAGGGCGGGACCAACCACTACAATGTCCCTTATTGTCTGACCCTTGGGCCTGCGAGGACTACCTACAGTGGTTGTTACTATTCATAATAGGTAGTTACTATTAGGAGCTGGGACGACAAGCTGTCGTTCCCAATGCCCGGCCCTTCTGGACAGCCGCTGCCAAGGCAGCAAACGCCCAGGCTCAAATCATCCAACAGGCTTCAAAGCGATGGTATGCCTCCAGCTCTACAGTTAAAAACCAGGCGAGGGCCTGAGCACCTATTAGTGTTGTCGATGGTCTGTTGACTGTTGGTCTGAGTATGTTTACTGGCTATCAGCCTGGTGCGAAGTGTCCGAAAATCTATCCTGCTAAGGGGGCAGAACAGCCTGCTGTCTCCTGGAGGAGTGTTGACGTCTGCGAACCCCTTGAAGGTCTGGCCGCGCTACCCCCAGTAGTATATAGAGGGATAAGACGAAAAGCCAAGTCCAAAATGAAAAAACCAAAAAAAGAAGTTCAGGTGCTAATGGCCCTGATAGACCATATTGAGTCGTAACTGGCCCTGAAACAATCTAATGGCTCGATACATTAGCAGAATGGGTGGTGATAAAGTCTCCACCTATGCCCATAAAGCAGCAAATTGCCGTTTCTTTGGTCTCTGGGTCTTCCAAGTCATGACTTACGCTGCGTACGCTGCAGCGTTACCAACCTATGAAGTATCCGTTGACTTTCCCTTTCGAGAGGCTGTAGAGTGCGATTTATTTCTAATAGTTGATAATATTCTCCGAAGTCTTGAGCGTGAAGAAACGTGGAATCACAATATTCATCTCTGACTCAGAGGCTCTGAGTGAAATGCATAATTACCTTTCCGTCTTGGAAGCTAGCGTTTTACTCAATCGGTCCACTTCGCGAAGTTCTTCCGCCATTTTTTTCATCTCCTCGATTAAACGTAAATGATTTTGGTACCTTTCCGATTCCATTTTGTCAAGAGTTAGCGTCACAGCGAGGAGATAACAAATTCATGGCAACAATCGGGTCGGGATTCACTCGGTTCACGGAGAAAGTCTCAAATATTGTTTAATTACAATTTTCTTGGAAGGTTGGCGTTTCCTAACTCCGCCCAAGTTTAGACGCTCAGACACAAAGGGTGATAAAAGCTTCAATTTCCAAAAGCATCCTTCTCGTTAATAGCCCCCCTCCCACTTCGAAACACTTTCCGGGAGGTTTTACGCAACTCCAAAACATCGTAGTGGAAGCAAAGCCAAGGAAAATGGTGCGGGAAAGCTATATGACCCCCTCATGCTTCGCCAACGGGGAAATTCTCTTATGAAACTTTCATATCGACCTTCAAGAGGAGTCTTAAAGCCTAACAACCTGTCAAGCACTCGGGCGTTCTCACTCCGAAACCCCCTTCGCCATCCGCCCATATTAATGGTCTTAACGGTTGTTCATGTAAATCTCTTTCCAGGACTCATTCCCCCTCGCCTCCTCGATTTCGCCTCTTCCCAACAAATCCGATGGCTTTTAGTGGAGCGAAGAAAGTTTCAGGGGCGTGAAATGATGGCTGTAGTCGAGAACAATGACGGAATTTAATAACTTGGAAATAATAATGGAGAGATAATCCTTGAGGAACATCTCCGGCCTACTCAGCTAATCAAGTTGATGGGATTGACATTTAGTTCATTTTCAGAACTAAAGCGATATTCTCGACTTTTCGAAAAATGTCAAACAATTCTACGGGCTTATGAAGAGTTCAACTTTTTTGTGGAATGAGGCAGGGCCGTACCCAGGGGGGGGGGGGGGGGGGGGGGTCAGAGGGGTTGGACCCCCCCCCCGAAATTTTCCCAAAAATAAGCATTTTCAAACACATAGGAATTAAATTTACTCAAGTTATAATTGATCTTCATAGGTAAATAAGGAAGAGTACAAAACAATTTCTAGTTAAAAGTATACGTAAATAATCTATAAAATGTATTACAATTTTACAAACCCATTCGCGTACGTGGATGGACGCGGTCCGCCGCTAACGGCGTAGACCCAAACGTTCCATTACGGAAGTTGCCGTAAAGCATGTAGTTTGGCGCTATGTATTACGATAGGTAGCAGCACGAAAAATGACCGCCATTCGACTTTGCAAATCCCTGACTATATTCTGTAGGTTGTTTTTCTATGTTCAATATGTTTTTATATGTTAAACAATGTTGAGTCTATTTGTATTGTCTATCTATTTATTTTCCTAGTCACCAAATTAACAGGGGAAATTATTTTTATGTTATTATTTATATACTTAGTGACACTAAGTTAGTGTCGTTCTAACTTTTGTCAATGAACGCTTAAAATGGCCTAAAAATGGGTTACCTATTTGACAATTTTGGTTTTTCTTGGAATAATAGGTACACCTATGTTTTCGCGACGGAGGTCGACGACTCCGATCAGCCTCAAAATTTGACATTATCCGTTTCAAGAGGTCTACATTCAAAATCCGAAATGTCCGTCCGCCGTACGCCGTCTGGGCCGTTTTGGGCAGTAGGAATTTTTTTTAAAACCTGAAATTTTGACAAAATACTTGGTTTACCATCTAGTTGTGCCCGATCGCCCAAACCCGTGGGGCGCTATGGGGCTAAAATGGGGCTACAGGAGGGGTTTTCTGAAGGCTTTTAGCTATGGGTTCGATTTAGGTGTCGTTTTTTAGTATTTTTGGACGTAGAATCCATTTTTGGGGGTCCCGGAACGATCCGATTGCACTGTGGCAATCTATAATATAGAAATATTATTTCTTTCATGGGGCTAAAAATGGGGTTTTTGAAGGATCCCAGGAGGTTAAATATTTTTCGAGTAAAAAAATAAAGAATTTTTGAAAAAAACACACATTTTTGAAGAAAAAATCCCCCAAAAAAATTTTTTTTGGAATATAAAAATCTAAAAAAAAATTAATTTTTTTTTTTCATTGACAGAATTAAATGTGTAAAATTTGCAGCGTTTTTTTTTTCTAAAGTTTTATTGGGTAGGGCCTCCGGACCCCGCCTGGTGCCACAACCCCCCCCCCCCCCCCCCCCCCGAAAACTTTTCCTGGGTACGGCCTTGGAATGAGGTGCCCTGCCCTGAGGTGCCCTGCCCTCAGGGCAGTGCCCTCCTTTAAGGGATCAAGTTTTTTTTTTAAGTTTTTTTTTTTTTATTCACTGGGATTCAGGACGTTGCACAAGGATTTCTTAGATGGGGAGGCTGACCAGGGTACTCAGACATTTTCACCAACATTTTATAAATTTATAAATACGAATACCAACAATTTATAAATTTGTAATTATACGAACAAAAGTATATAATATATTGTATACAATTTTTTTTTCAATTACTTATTGAAAAAAAGGTGGGGAAAATAAACGATTAAATACGCAGTAAACCAAAATACGTGAAGGATCATTTGAAAAAAGTACCTATTCCCCTTTTTTGTTTATTAATATTGGAATAATGCACCAACCTTTGTTGATTGGCCTAAAAATTTGACATTATCCGTTTCAAGATGTTTCTAGGTTCCAAAAACAAAATAACCGTCCGCCGTCTGAGCCGTTTTGGGCAGTACCTATGCTTTTTTTTTTTCTTTTTTTTTTTTTTCAAAATACTCCGTTTCCATCTAATTTTGTCGAAATTAATTACTGTCTGTGTTTCAGCCAGATCGCCCAAACCCGTGGGGCGCAATGGGAGGGGTTTTGGGCTATGGGGTCGAGTTAGGTGTCGTTTTCGAAGTATTTTAGGATGTACAATCCATTTTTTTGGGGTTCCAGAACGATCCGATGTCACCGTGAGGATCTATCCAGCCCCATGGAGCTTTCATGGGGCTAATTTTCGAAGGATCCCAGGAGGTTCAGTAAGGTGTCTTTTTCCGAGTAGGTACCTACCTAATTTTGGAAGCATACCTAATTCATCTTTCGAGGTCCCTCAATGTGGGGAAAGAACTGTCCAAACATTGTACCGCTATTTTTTTTTTTTTTTCTGGGTTAAGTAAAAAATTTTTTTCAATGGCACAGATGGATTAATTTTTGTACAATTTTTCTAGATCAAAGAACATTATTCATTGTTAATGAACCCTTGTGTACAATTTGCAGGTTTTTTTTTTTTAAATATGCAATTTTGACATGTCATTTTGCAAAACACATTTTGTCAAAATTAATTACTTACTGTATTTAATACGCCGCATAGTTGTGCTTCGCATGTTTTCGGGGATGAAATCGAGAATGGTTTTGTTTTCGAAGTATTTTTCCAGAATCCATTCCTGGGGGTCCCACATCCGTCCACAAACTAAACAAGAAGATGAAAAAACGTTTTAAAATAATTAAACTTTTAAATCGTTACTTACGTTCTAACACCACGTAATTGACATTTACGCAATTTTATTGGAGAGGGAAAAAACTGTTTTGTCAGTTACGCCCTGTTTTAACAGTTGCTCATGTTTGATCAGTTTCACGCTATTTTATAGCGATCAAATGGAATGAAAAACTCATTTTCCTCAAAAATGTCAATTTGTTGGTCATTTTTCTCAAAGTGTCACCTACGTGGTGTTAGAATTTTAGTGGCGAAATAATTAATTAATTAATAATAATTAATCCAATTTTTGAAAATTTGTATTATTGAATTGATATAGAATTGATTTTGGATCATGTGAAAGAATTAATCTTTATTGTTCATTAACCCTTGTGGAAAATTTGCAGCGTTTTTCGTGTGGCAGACGTGTATTACACCATTTATATACCCAAGTTCTTGAATATGATTGCGTTGTACTAAAGAAAGTCCCAGATGTCAGGATGATTTAATTAAATAAAAAAGTATATTTGACTCTCCGATCCGGCTTGAAATCATCGCCGGTTAAATCCTCATCGGTTCAGGTGGGCCCGTTCAAAGTGGAAACAGGTTCAGCAAAGCGCCATTTCCTTAATGAAACGTTAATAAAATTATGAATTACGAACGGGGAACTCGCGCTTTTTATTCGTAGGGGACCAATTATGTGGGCTGCGAGGGAAATTAATTTGGCAGATGCCAGGTAATTGTTTTTCAATGGGCATAATAATCTGCAGATCATGACTACACAATACCGAATGGATTTTAACGCATTTCGCTAGTTTCAGTTGAAAGAACCTGCAAATTAATGACTTTTGGCTTATTATTCTCCAAATAACCTGCGATTGGTGGCTGGTGACCTCAATTAAAAAAAAAATTTACTGATTGAAATGGTCGTGATACTCGACTCTTTAAAAGCGGATATTGCGAATTTCCTCTTGTTTTCTTTTTCATCCAATTCGTTACCACTTCACAGGTCTCGATATGAACCAGATGGTTGTATTCGAATTCAATGGTGTTTTACAACAATTTTAGGTCAAACCTACCCCCCCCCCCCCCCCCCCCCCTCCTCAAGATAGGTCTTCAACCTTCCGTTCCTTTCAAAATTTTTGAATCGATTTTCGGAAACACCGGTGAGAGAAAGAATCTTGAAGTAGCGATTACTTTTTTGAAAGAAAAAAAAAAAATCTTTTAAGAATAGATATTCTTTTGATAATATCAAAAGAATAGCAGGGATATTATCCCTGGAACAAAATCGGACGCCTTATGTCGAAATCAGTATTATTTGAAAGTCTGCTGCGTTATACTACGCCATTCTACGCCATCGTGGAGTGGGAAGTCGTCTTCAATTATTTAATTGTTAATGAAATATTCATTAACATCAAATATAATACCGGAGCACCTGATGCCACGTAAATACCGAGCGACAGGGCCACCTTCTTATTAGTTAACGAGGTTTTGGGCGCAAGATACTAGGACCTAAAGACGCGATTAACCTAAAAGACATAACTATTTGATCATTAATATTCTATCAAATTCGCATTAATTATTAATGCATCATTCGCTACCAGTTTCACTTTGAAGTGAGGCGTCAGACAGAATTTCTCTCTGAACGCCTAAAGAGTGTTTGACGCCTAGTTAAGTTAACCAGACGCCTTGTAACTTTGCTGCGTACACCAGTATTACGCAATTACCGTATCACGTTGCGAGGTCATTCTTTCGGACCCCGTTTTGTGACTTTGTTTCTGCAAGCAGGCGGGGTGGCGGCGATAATAGGTGGAAAATGGCTCGGAAATAAAACGCAGTTGGAGCCGCTTGAACGCGAGTGTTCCACTTGGAAAATAAATGAGGGGGGGGGGGGGGGGGCATTCAAAGCCGTGTTAGTCAAGCACTTAGACCGCACTTAAGTATACCGAGTGAGCAAACAACTCGGCCCGAACAATGAAAGTGACAATGGCTCAATCATCCGTGTGATGGGAACGACAACGATGTCCAGTCAGTTCCTTGTGACGTGGCCAAATGAATGGCCTTTTGGTTCATTATTCTCCGAATAACCTTAATCAACCGATGTTTTCGCGAGGTGTCAACATTTTGGTTTATTATTCTTGGAATAAATCACCGATGTATTAATACAATACATCGCCAAAACGAATTCGTTTTGGCGATCGACAATTTTGATAGGCGTCACAATTTCTCATTATACGTTTCAAGATGACAGAGTAGATTTCGTAAACGAAATGTCCGTCCGCCGTCCAAGCCGTTTTGGGCACTAGGAATTTTTTTTTTTAATCTGAAATTTTGACAAAATACTCGGTTTACCATCTAGTTGTGCCCGCAAGATTTTCAGCACGATCGCCCAAACCCGTGGGGCTCTGCGGGGCTAGATAAAAGGGGCTACTGGAAGGGTTTTCGCAGGTTTTCGGGTATAACATCGAGTGGGGTGTCGTTTTCGAAGTAATTTATGACGTAGAATCCAATTTTAGAGGTCCCAGAACCGTAGGACTTCACCAAGACGATCTATGGGGCTTTCATAGGGCTACAAATGGAGCTTTTGAAGGAAGGATGCCAGGAAGTCGAATGAGGGGTCGTTTTCCGAGTAATTTTGGGCGCATCATCCATTTTTCGGGGTCCCACATCCGTCCACAAACTTCACAAGAAGAATTTAAAAAACTTTGATTATTAAATTAATTATTTTTTATTGATATGCATAGATTCAATTTTTGAATAATTTATATCAAAGAATAATGAAGCCTTATGTGAAGTTTGCAGCGTATTTCGTTTGGGGTCCCAAAATTTGTCGTACTGTTTCGTGACGTTAACCTACCTGAGGTTAAAAATAAACCTTGTCCATAATGAACTGACATTTCACACCCCCACAACCTAATTATGTACTTTTAAAATCCGTTCTCAAGTTTTTCACTATTGATACAAAAATTTTGTAACGAAATTATCAATTAAAAAATTTGCGGTTGGTTAAGGGGTTAGTTATGTGAGTAAACTTGACACCATTTTCTCATCAAAATGTAACTTGTTACATGTAACATAAAATTCAGTAGATATCGAGTCTTCCTCTTTTAACGTGAACTTGTGCACGCTTATCGATTTGTTGAGTTTTTGACATGGATTGTCTTATGTCTGGAGTCATTCATGTTTTTACTTTGGTACACAACGAAATTCAAAAGTACAACAATGATTCTTCCTAATAAAATATCCGTCATTCTTAAAACACGTTGGTGTTGTCGACCCATAAAATCAGTTTTCGTTAATATCGACGCCTGGGAAACCGACATCGACCACTTGGGGGAATCCCGGTGCAGGCCTGCATTGCTTATTGAGTTGATTCGAAAAATATAGTGTCCGTCTGCCGTAAGCAGTTTAGGGCTGTAGGAGTTATTTTTAAAATCAGAAGCGTTGACAATATAGGTTATCAGGCGGGGATATTATGAACGAATTTCATTCATTTCAACTAAGTTGGATCCTCAAACGTTTTCCTCAGTTCATAAATAAAAACGCTGCAAATTTTACACAAGGGTTTATTATTGTTTGATATAGGCTTCTTGTGCGAAAATTTATTCTGTATCAAAGGAAAGAAAAAGTGTTTCTAATTTTTTTTTTTTTCATAATTTTTTTACTCGGAAAATATTTGACCTCCTGGGACCTCCTGGGATTTCAAAAATCCCATTTATAGCCCTTTAGATCCCCACAGTAAAAACGGATCGTTCCGGGGCCCCAAAAAATGGATTCCACGTCCAAAAATACTTCGAAAACGACACCTAACTCGATCCCACAGACAAAAACCTGCGAGAACCCCTCCCGTGGCCCCATTTTAGCCCCATAGCGCCCCAATTTAATTTTGAACGAAAAAGCCATTTCACAACCGTGTAATTTTTTAAATTGTTTATTGGCCGAATTTTCGCACCGTGTCTACAAAACAAAAATGTGCACTATTGTACAATTTGCGGTGTTTCCCCTTCAGGTTCAATAATCTTGAAATAACCGTTCGTTATTGTTTGGGTTGAGTTTCAGCCGTTCAGCATAAAAACCGTGTATTGTTTTTCAACGACAATTGTCTTCTCTTCGGACAATAAGCGAGATACCTTTCAAGAGGGTTGTAAAAATTAGAAGACATCTTCTGAAACTGTCTTATCTGACTGAATTCAATCTTTTTTTTTCTGAGAAGAATAAAAACGACACGGACTTAATAAGGTTTTCAATTTTTACGTCCATTTTTCTCTCTTTCGTTTCCAGTCACTTTTAAAGGCAAGACATAAATTGTCTATTTCACCTCGCGTTCTTAAGGGCTCTCTATAAAACAGTTTGGTACCCAACCTGTCCTTTCCATCAAACCCCCACCTTCTGCTCACTTTTTACGAGTCTCGGAGGTTTTTTACGACCTCCAAGTTTTATTCGACACCTCAGATGTTCCCTTTGAGGGTCAACGGGTGTGTTCCCGACAAGCCTAGTTTTGGAGGTCGTGATTTGTCTCCAGCTCGTTAAGGGATGACGGCAAAAGGGGGGGTTATCGAGTTTTATTGTTGGAAGTTCGTTTCCCGAAACCCACTTTGCCTCGGTTGGTAATTGAATCGATGCTTTACGACTCCAACGTTCATTATCCACTTATTCCGTAACAATTGGGGAGGAAAAAGGAGGGCATTATTTTCCCTCTTTTTACGGTTGTTCTCCCCCGAGGTCGTCTCAGGTGTGCGTTTTCATTGCGTACGTTCCGGCGAGAATTCCACCGGTCGATTTGACTGCTAACATACCTAACAATTACGGGACGTTGTAAACGGCCAAATGGGCCAGCTGTTTCGAGGGAGAATCCCTTTGTACATCTTTAATGGAGCAGAAAATTTCCGCCACGTTTAAAAATTCTGCTTTTAATTTGGCTTTTAAACGCCGATGAGCTTCATTTAATGGATTCTTTGTCATTATCAGTTTCTCTTCAAACAAAATTTGTTTATTTAATAATAAATTGACTATAAGGAAATTTATCCATTTGAGTAAACCAGTGCTACAGTGCTGAGTCGGCATCGAAATCTTCCTTCAGTCGCTTGACGGGGAAAGCGTCCTGAATCCTTTGTCACTGCTCAAATATAAAAAAATTATTATAATTCATTCTATTTGAGCTGCACTGAGAAAAAAATGGTCGGCGATTGGTGGGAGTGCAATGGTACAGCCGACCAGCCACATATATGCCGTAAAGGTAGGTTACTTTGTTCCAGGCGGCATACTTTGGTCCAAAAACGTAAAAACTTCAAACGTGACGTAATCGGTTTATAGGGGCAGGAGCCCATATTAAAAAAAGCCAAAATCATGGCAACATCCTTGGCAACTGAAAAGTTAACAGCAGCAACATCTGCTTATTACCTCTTAGTGATAACAATTCGTGATAGCGATCAGCTGTTTTTTGTTATAATCTTTGCCTGGATACTTTTGGTACTACAGGTGGTTGAGAAGGGCAGTGAAGTTGACTACAGTACCTCTCGTGTTGAAAATTTAATGGAGATGAAAATTCATTACTGGATTTTCACATTCAAATGATTTTTGTCGTCATTTTTCACAAAATATTGGTGGAAGGTAATTTTGTACCAGGAAGGCAGGGTACTTTGGTCCAACTGTAAGGTTGGATAAGAACACGTTTTTCGCATAATTATGATTATTAGTGCAATAAATTGGTGGTAATTTGGATCTTTTTATTATTCCAAATGCCTAACAAACACAAGAGAAAGTTGGGGAGCAGGCTGTATCGCGATTACGAAAATATTTTTTTTCTAGGTTGAATTTCCATTTTTTGGGAGTTTCTAACATTCATTTCTACATCAATTTAGTCCATTTCTAGCCAAATTTTCATTTTAAAAGTTGTGGGATTTTCCTAAATTAGGATTTTTTACGACCTATTTGGTCAAATTAAATTTTTGATTTTAAAATTTTTGGGATTTTTGCAATGGAAGACAGAAATTTTGTTCTAAGTCACGGGTAGGTGTAATATACCACTTGGGCATATTATGTGTACAAGTTACCCTGCAAAAATAAGACTGTTTTACGAGCTGTGTTATATTAGCTTAAAGAATTAAAGTTTTACTCGTTCAAATTTTAACCATCTCATTTTTTTCAATTTTTCCACTTGCTCCTGGATCAAACAAAGTGAGGGGAATCTCATACATTGGTCCAAATGCGAAAGTGAGTGTTTTTTCAAGGTAATTCGTGACTGGACCAAAGTATCCTAGCCCTTATGGAAACTTTGTTCCAAACTTGAACAGCAACAAAATTATACACAGAGGGCAGATATAATTTTTTTGAGGTCAGAAATCGATTCAGCAGGTCCTAATTAGTCGGAAATAGTCATTAGAGTGAGAATTTTCGCCTTGTAAAGGTGTGGAAATGAGCAATTTCTAAAAAAAATTGCACAAGTGGACCAAAGTAACCTACCTAACGTATACATATATGTAACTGGTCGTATATTTTCATTATTACTATGAAAATTATCATTATAATTTCTTCTTCAGGGCTCAGAATGAAGCTATCGTGTAGATGTAGAACTTGACAAGTTCTTCTGCTCCTGAAATATCAATGAAGTTAAATTTAAGTTATCATTATACAATAGTACCAATTATCGACAATAATTGTCGATAATTATTATAAATGTGTGCCAAAGTAAAGACATAAAAATGTCTAAATTTGATACTAATCACTTAATGATTGGTGTGTCCTGGCTTTTACCGTTAACTACTGACGTCGTTGTAGAATCTACACGATATCTTCATTCTGAGCCTTGAAGAATCTACACGATAGCTTCATTCTGAAGAAGAAATTATGATATTTCGAAAGCTCGGCAAAAGAGTGAGATTTTTCGTTGGATTCTAATCCCGACATTTCCGACGGGATCAAGAAATACAGAGGGTTGTTCGGTGATTCCACAAAGGGCAGGTGGAATTCCAAAAAGTAATCAGCCATTCAGCCGCATATATACGGCTGAATGGCTGATTACTTTTAGGTAAATTTACGTTAACACACTCACGATTAACTCTTTTGGTAGAACTAATATGAAAGGGCGACAAATGGTTAGCAGACCCACACTATTAGTTCTATTTAAATCGCAGCCCCTGGGTCAGCAGACCCGAAACTTCATATTTGAAAGGCGACACATTGCCAGCGGACTTACACTATTAGTTTATTTAACCCCCAGCCTCTGTGTCAGCACTCCGGAAAACATCTAGGTAATTAGAAAAGGCGACACATGGTCAGGGGACCCATACTTACGTATTTTTTCAATGCGGTGACTGACGTGTGGAGGGGAACCTTTCTGGGCGTGGGGCGGAGTCGCTGTTCTTGGGGGGGGGGGGGGGGGGGTCTTAGTGGGGTCGTCCACTGCAAGCGTACACGAGCGGCGAGGCGTTTCGCGCGATAACAGACGGCAACAAGCTACACTCGGTACAGATCCAACTACGTTGATTCAAATGTGGTATCATCCACTGGAAGCGTGTTCGAGCGGGCGCACAGTGTTGCGAAACGGCCGATTCACTGGAAATCGCTTGTTCCCAGGGTTATGTGCGGAGAAAAAAAAATCAATGCTCGTCCTGTTATGTATTTTTTTTTTTTTTTTTTTTTGCTGAATCGAATGGTGAAGGCTTTATGGCGATAGAAGTGGGTGGATTGACGATAGAACCAATGGAATCTTTGGTTCTCGAAGAGTCTGCGATGTTATTTGGTTACGTAGAAATAGCAACTTCCTTCGCACCTATGTATCAGAATGTTTTTATTCATAATGAGTTAAATCACTTACAATGATGTTCAGGTGCACAGCAAACGTTAACGGCAGAATATGAAAACTAAAAATCCCTTCCGAAAGCAAAATTAAATTCAAAAAGAAAAACAACGCACGGAGTGGTTAGGCAAAAAAGAATTGTATGAGTAAATTGTAGGTTCCCTTGTACGTCTTCATACCTCAAATTCATCTAAGCAGCAAAAAGTAGTTCTTCCCCGGAGTAGCTTGCCCTCAGGTCCTCAACCCTACGCATTTTCTGCCGATCGGTAAAATCGCCGAAAGACTTGGTTGCAGATGGTGTTTCTTGAGGACACGGACTCGACTGAAAAAACTCCTCGGGGCACTCAAAATTTCTATCGAGCCATGCTTCGTTCCTGTCAAGAAACATCCGTCTTCTGGACTCACCATCTTTCCACCTTTTCTCCAAATGTATACAAACGGTTTTAAGTTTCTGTACCTAGAGAGCATTGCTCCTGTCTGAGACTTTCACCGGTGCATTTAAAAAAATTTCATTTTTAAGAATGTCCACATTTTTTGGATCGGTTGGACTTTTCAAAAAGAGAAAAAACTCACGGTTTGTCCTCAGCATCGTGGAAACGTCCAAACAGATCGCGACAAAACCCGAAATGAAACGAGAGCTAAGAAAGGTACGAGAGAAATAAAGGTCAGAATAAAACCCTCCATCAGCAGCCGAAGGAACGAATAAGTTCCGGGTAGGGGAGAAGACAGTGTGCTTCAGTGTCCCCCTGATAGCCCCCTTTGATGTCTCGGCGTTGAAACGCGCTGAGCTCAGCAGATTTAAATTTAAAGACGACGCTTCGTCTCTTCATCTGCTGAGCTCAGTGACGGGGAGGGGGGGGGGGCACACTCACACACGCCCCGTTCCTTCTCAGCTGGATCCCCTGTCCAGGGCTGTCTCCCAGTAACACCAAACATCGTCTTTATTTTGACGCTCCTATGTACTTGTAAACCACACTTGTTCATACATGAATAGACCTAGCCGGCAAAAAGGGCCGAACCGGGCTCTGATTCTTGCGTATTTATACCAAGAAATACCAAGCAGAGGCACCTGAGAAGCCCGTTTTTTGGAGCTTTTTGGAACATTTTTTGTACGAGCCGATTTTCACAAAAAAATGTTCTGAAAACCTGTGTTTTTGTAGTTTTTCGATTGGTGAAAATCGATTTGACAACTTTTTTCTTTTAAAACGCATCATGCATACTATAATACCATGACAAACGTGCGGTCTAATTATCTTTAGCATAAAATGTCATTGGACGTTGGTCCATTCTCAATAAACTCATCGTGCATTTTCCTGAAAACTGTCGATTTTGGTTTATTATTCTTGGAATAATACACCTATGTTTTCGCGACGCGGGTCGACGACTCCGATCGGCCTCAAAATTTGACATTATCCGTTTCAAGAGGTCTACATTCAAAATCCGAAATGTCCGTCCGCCGTCCGCCGTACGCCGTCCGCCGTCCGGGCCGTTTTGGGCAGTAGGAATTTTTTAAAAAATCTGAAATTTTGGCAAAATACTTGGTTTACCATCTAGTTGTGCCCGCAAGGTTTTCAGTCCGATCGCCCAAACCCGTGGGGCGCTATGGGGCTAAAATGGGGCTACAGGAGGGGTGTTTTGAAGGCTTTTAGCTATGGGATCGAGTTAGGTGTCGTTTTCGAAGTATTTTTGGACGTAGAATCCATTTTTGGGGGTCCCGGAACGATCCGATTTCACTGTGGCGTTCTATAGGGCTTTCATGGGGCTAAAAATGGGATTTTTGAAGGATCCCAAGAAGTTAAATATTTTTCGAGTAAAAATTAAAGAATTTTTGAAAAAACACATTTTTGAAAAAAAAAATCCCCCAAAAATTTTTTTTTGAAATATAAAAATCCAAAAAAAAATTTTTTTTTTATTGACAGAATTAAATGTCTGTACAAGTAACCTATATCACAGAATAATAAACCCTTGTGTAAAACTTGCAGCGTTTTAACAACGATTTTCAGCATCTTCCATTGAAAGCCTACACGGAATGACTGAGTAGGGGATCGAAAGTACGTTTTCTACATTCACCAGTGTCTAAATAATAAACGCTGCAAATTTTACACAAGGGTTTATTATTCTTTGATATACGTTACTTGTGCAGAAATTTAATTCTGTCAATGAAGAAAAAAAAAAAATTTTTTTTTTGGATTTTTATTTCCAAAAAAAAATTATTTTTTTTAGATTTTTTTGTTCAAAAATGTGTTTTTTCTAAAAATTCTGTATTTTTTACTCGAAAAATATTTAACATCCTGGGATCCTTCAAAAATCCCATTTTTAGCCCCACGAATGCCCTAAAGATCGCCCCAGTGAAATCGGATCGTTCCGGGACCCCAAAAAATGGAATCTACGTCCAAAAATACTTCGAAAACGACACCTAACTCGATCCCATAGCTAAAAGCCTTCAAAAAACCCCTCCCGTAGCCCCATTATAGCCCCATAGCGCCCCACGGGTTTGGGCGATCGGACTGAAAACCTTGCGGGCACAACTAGATGGTAAACCAAGTATTTTGTCGAAATTTCAGATTTTTTAAAAATTTCCTACTGCCCAAAACGGCCTGGACGGCGGACGGCGGACCGACCCCCGTCGCGAAAACATAGGTGTATTATTCCAAGAATAATAAACCAAAAGTTTAGTGCCTTAGGAACCCTTAGGAAGACTTTCAAATTTTGGCCTATGTCGCAGTTTTTACGTAAGTCGCAACACTATGCGGCGTCGCGCTTCGAGCGACAGATCCAAATAAAGTTGGATCTACGCTCGTTGCCTCCGTTGGATCTACCTCCCTACCTCCTGATTTTTTTTTTTTTTTTTTTTTTTCACATAAATTACGTACTTATTCTTACCTTAGACTCTAAGGCTTAGAGTTACGCTGAGACGTTCTTCGCTCAATATGATTTCCCTGAAGTTTGAGGTTTTCATGATAGTGGGTGTGATAGCCTCCAAAATAATATTATTATTACATTATACATAATAAATTTATTATTATATTATAATAAAATTTCGCTCGATTCTTTCGATAATAATCGAAAAATTCATTATGGTCGGCATTAACTTATTCCCCGAAAGATTTCCTTTCGGTGAGGAACGGGTGCACCCAACGTGATCTCTGCCTAAACACCCGCCTTCGCAATTGAATGTTGCTTTCAAGGAAATAAAACGGGAGTGGAAATTTTGATTTTGGAGAACAAATTTTTTTTTTTTTCGAAAGTGAAAACAATGGTTCCTCTGCCTTGCAGACTCGGAAGCAATATAACTCCTCTGGGTCCATGACAAAATTTGTCATTTAATGGAAAAAGATAATTCTACAAGGGACAGCTGTCTGTGGATGCACTTGAAAACTTGAAGCCCCATGAGCGTATTCGCTTGCAGTGGACGATACCACATTTGAATCAACGTAGTTGGATCTGTAGCGCGTGTAGCTTGTTGCCGCCTGTTGTCGCGCGAAGCTTATGGGACCTCCTTAACTCACACCTCCGTAAGATCACAGCCCTTTAAAGTTACTTGTTATGCAAAGATGTTGACCGAGCAGTTGACACCCGCAAAGTCCCTTTCCAACTTAGAAGTGATCTATTTATAAAGACCCCATGAAAAATTGGTTTCCCGGTCGAGGCTTCATAAAACGCCGACGATTAACAGTTTCCCATCCTTCCGCCTTCTGGAGGCCCCGTCATCATTTAAAATTAAGGTCCAACCAGAAAGCCGGGCTTAATTAAAATTAAAGTGAGCGGGAGGGAAACGATTGCGTCGTGAATAAATTACATTTTAATCTCTTTTTATGTGGCGTACTGGAAAAGGGGTGAACAATTTGATGCTTTTCCGGAATGCAATGCATGTACTGGCAACGCTATAAACCCAGTTTCCTCATTTATAGCGACATTAAATTGAGCGGTAAGTTGGAAACAATTTGTCGTTGACGTGAATTGACAATTTATGGACGGTATGAAATGCGACACTGTAAGAAAAAGATCTGTCAACCCCTTCATTCTCAAGAATACAAAAGATGAAACTGGGGTTGAATGGGGAGGTCAGCTTCAAATGAATTATTGTCAACATTTTTACATTTGGTCTCGGGGGGGAAAAGGGAGACGCAGCGAGCGTATAAATCCGGGCGGTTTGGCTCACGTCCAAATCTCCTGTTCACGGCCGCCAATCGCCTGTAAAATATTCGCGATGAACGATTACTCTTCTCGGGAGCTATTAGCGAAAGATGAAACTCTTTTTCGACCTAATGTGAAATAATACCAAAAATAATTTTCTCGAGGCACTTTCGCGATTCCTAAAATGGATTCAGTGTCAACGAGGATTGCATTCGAAGGGCGTAATGAGACGAAATAATCGGATTCTAAAAGTCGGTCGGGTAGGTCCATTTCAAGTAGTATTATAATGAACCTGTGAATTGGAAACGCCCCTCTTCATTAGAGTGTAAAACTTGATCGGATTGATATTGAACTTTCCCAACACCGTGATAATGAGAGAAGAACGGAAACGTATTTTTTTGAGGTGATGATTTTTCAGAGAATGATTGTATTGAATCTCGCTTGCGGTCCCGAATATGCTGATTCCGAAATCACCTCATTTGTTCGATTTCACAGCTTCCAACCTCTCGTTTTCTTAAAAAAAAAAAAAAAAAAAAAAAAAAACTGGCGATAGGTATGGGAAAGTACCATGTTTGTCATTTTGATTGGTTTATTATTCTTGGAATAATACACCTATATATTTGCGACGGGGGTCGAAAATGTGGATCGGCCTCAAAATTTGACATCATCCTGTTTCATTCGCTCCTGTGGGGCCAAAAAGGGGCTTTGACGTGGAGTTAGGTGTCGTTTTAAAAGTATTTTTGGACGTAGAATCTATTTTGGGCGGTTCCAGAATGATGCGATTTCACCGTGGGAACCTATGGGGCTTTCTTGGGGCTACAAATGGGACGGGTTTCCCGAATAATTTGAACGCATAATCCATTTTTCAAGGTCCCTCATGTGTACGGATTTTTTTTTTTTTTTTTTTTTTTTTTTTTAATGACAGGTACCTAATAGTTTTTAATTAATTTAATGATTAATTTGATCCAGATCCTCACCCCATTAGTTCGTTGGAATACGTACAGGAATAACATGAAAATTCTATTGCCTACCTGAAATAAATTTTGTCGCAGAGAAACGGCAAATCAGCCAGATTCAGTCGCCTGCCGTTTTTCGTCTCGATGAGCATTCTGAACCAATTTTACGGGCTTCACTCCTCCAATCATGTTTTATAAGCCTGAATAAGTACCTTGGAGCAACGCAGCCCGTTAACAGGAAATTAACCGATTCTTCGTCCAGCTACGGGAGTTTTCACCCGGGTGATTATCTAATAATTAAACTTGGAGGGAATCGGTGTCAAAAGTAAACTACACCGGTATATTTAGGTTTGAGGCAGTTAATGGACCCCCCAAAATTGATTCTGCTTTCAAAACTTCCTCGAAAACGACAACTCGTTCATTCCTGGCGAAGGCCTTTCAAAAACCCTATTAAATAACTACAAATTTTGTAGCCCCATCGATCTCCACAGAGAGGCACACAAATGGATTTTTTGTTCGAAAATACTTCAAAAAGTGACATCCTCCTCGATCCCCAGCCGTAATCCTCCGAAAAGCCCACCAATTCGCCCTTTTTTTAGGCCCTGTGGGACCTTGTCAGCAGACGACAGTGTTGGACATAATAGGGGATAGTCAATAGGTTTGTGTGGTTTCGCGGGATGTCATATTGTGCGCCAAGTCCAAGTCCTTGCCACCGTTTGTTTTGGAAGAATTCTGGGGGCTGGGCGTTGGAGTAGCTTCCTCGGTCTACTGTCGCAGAGGATGAAAGGGATGGAGACTTATTAAGGATTGATTCGTTGCGTTTAGATTAGAGATGGGGAGCGATTCTTTTCAGGGAGTTCGTTCACCAAATCGCTCCCTTTGAGGAGCGGTAGTTCAGTGGTCAGAAACGAACCCCATTGGTCCAAAGGGGGTGAAGGAGAGGGAATAGAAAATAGAAGGGGGAATGGGACTGGTATGTAAGGGGTTTTGGGAATAGTTGGAAGTATTCGATGGTTACTTTCTTCTCTACATTGACCGAGTGGTGAGAGGGGGGAGCGAAGGAGTGCGTCCAAAGGAGTCGCTCTTTCTCGGGAGTGAGCGAATCCAATCCCAGTCCTTTTAGGGAGCGACTTCCCCCCATCACTTGTCTAGATAGACCATCTCTCCAGAGTCTACAGACCGGAGACATAGGTTCTTGGGTCATTCTCTGCAGATTGTCATAGTTCAATAACCGGCTTGTTGTGGCTTTGTTCTTGAATTTTACACGTCGGGAAAAATTGCTCCTTGTATAAGGTATTTCAAATACCTTATTGGGGCTATCGAACTGCTCAATTTTCATCGGAAGAATACGAGGGAGTCATGGTGAACAAAAAAATGTTTACGGCCGTTTTTTCACAACCCTGGGCTGTAGCACATCCAGATTTCTATGAGTTGGAACCTATAATGGCGTGAAGGCGTTCAGATAACGCCACTCATTGGGGTTAGGGTAACAATAATATTTTCAAGTGAATTGAATAAATCTTCGTCATCCATGAAATATGGGGACTTCAATGTCTGTAACATACTTTTGCTTCACAACCCTGTCCTGTTACTTGCTGAGTTTACAAGTTGGCTCTAAACGAGTGATTGGGGAGAAAAATGAATTTGATTGGATGGTAGCACGGAGAGGAACCTCAGGAACGTTCACTTCTTGAGCTCGTTTTCATCTTTGTAGAGCCCGGGTTCGTTCTTCCCAAATTAGGGTGTTGTCCGGTGCACCAAACTAAGGTCTCCCACCCTGTCCTCAACCACAAGATCTAGGCAAATGATTAACTGTTGTTATTTGCGGCAATTATGCGAAAAAGTGGCCTGAAACTGCGGGGAAAAGCTCGAACTTTTAAGCGTTTACCTGTGCCAGCCACTCAGCTTCTCAGTTTTTTTCACAACCCTGTCGTTTCCATTTTCTCTTATGACAGGGATTTTAAGAGTACCTATTTATGTACCCTATTTAAGAGTACAAAACTCTCGGATAATCCCAATTCGCCACGTTCTCACACGTTTCACAACCCTGTCCCCCTGAAATTTTGAATTTTCGAAAACATGAAACTAGACACTTCTATGAAGGCACACTTCAGGAACTCACTTCTGGGAACCCAAGGATGAATAAACATACAAAAAAAATATAAAGATCGGAGAACATTTTCTATAAATTTCTGAGAACGAAAAAGGTGTGTATGCAGAGAATGACCCCTCTTGTGGTATGGCATGCAATGGTGTAAGCTGCCACAGGTTTGATTTCCCAGTATCAAAGATAATAGCGGCTGGAAATAATAGATTGTTGACTCCCGTCGCGAAAACAGGTTAATTATTCAGAGAATAATCCACCAAAAATGAGTTAAGAAAGTCCATTGTGACCGTCCACTATTCAGTCCGTCCACTATTCAGTCCGTCCATTAATTCAGTTTTATGTTGTAAACACTGAACCAGAATAGCCTAACGCCGCCGAATCCAATATTGACGAGCACATCCTGACGGGAATATCGGAAGAACGCTAACAATGCACCAGTTAATATTCATGAAGTGCCCATTTATCGGTGGTCCAAGCGACGAAAGTACACACTGTGGTTGATGAACGGAGAGCCATTACCATAACTAATGTCCTGTTGAGCAAATATTATTCTTTTTCATTAGGCGGTATTTTCCAGGAGCAACAGCCGGTTTCGCGAAACGTTGGGAAAGTTGACTGCCGAAGAGAAATGGACTGTGTCGCATTAATTTTAATTTTGGGCGAACAGTTGGGTTCTTCAGAAGATCTTGATGGATCTTTTTTTATGTGATTTGGCAGCTTAAGAATAAAATCCATTGAGAAGAACAGAAAGCACTGAGAATTCGCCCCATTTTCATTGAATTTCCAACTGACGAAATCCCGCGAATGATTCGAAGATAATGAGTTGAGGGAAAGAAAAAAAAAAAAAAAAAAAAATAGAAATCTCCGTTTTGTTCAGGTTCTCTCTTCGTCGACTTGGACTTCCCTTCGAGCTTTCGGTCCGCTTGGATTATTAATTAAGGCGAGAATTCATTACTTTTTCTAATTACAGGTTCCTAACGGGGTGGAGGAAGGCGCTAAAACATTTAACTTAAAAGGGATGTTCCTCCGACGCCTTTGGCCTCAACCTACCGGCCTGCTGGGTTCAGCACCTTCTGAGTTCAGCCTCCGTGTCAAGCATTAATCTGTTAATTTGATTCGCTTCTATTAGGAAGTCTCCCTCGCCGCCCCACAAGGCACTTCAATTTACCCAGTATCCTGGTGTTTAATCACCCTTCGACGCCCCCGGCAGGGTTTATAATCTATACAGTGCTGCGGTTAATTACGGCTTGAGGTATCGAAGCATTGAAATCATGGGAAGGAAACAATGGGGATTCTTGAGGTTTTGCGGTTATTTCGATCAACTGACCTACATGTGGTTTTCTTTATAATGTTGTAGAGTTTCTGTACGTACATTCTGTTGCCAAAAACATAAATGTTCTATGAGGAGGGCGATGTCTGCGGCAATCGAACTGAAACCCTTGTGGTACCAACTAAGAGGAAAACCAAGTTGGTACTTCAACAACACAAAGTTTCACACTTTTGTAAAAATCCACTTGTTCAAGAACGGCCCGGTTGGCGGACGGGTGTTCCATACGTGGAATCTAAACAATACGGTAATTTAAAACACTGAAGCTGGCCATCATTTTCATCTCTTACCTGTGAGATAATAATAAATCAAAACGATCATGCGGATCATGCCGACGTTACAGATGATTAATAATATTGATTTATGCACAAGAAGAAAAGAAAAGAAAACAGAATAATTATGTTTTCTTTTCTTTTCTTTTTGCGCATATTATTGGAGACGCTTATAAAAAAGGAAAAGAAGACGGGAGAAGATGAAGCCGTTGCCAGCGTTTTCGAACACCCCTGCTCGCTTGGAGTACAGCGAAGGCCAGACGTGCTCGTGAACTTTAAACTGTTCACAAAGTGGTTGTTTGCCGATGGTGCAGAGGTCTAATCCAATGAGTTGGTTAGGGAGAGAGAACGAATCCTCTGCTGAATTATTCAGCAGAGGAGTCGTTCTCTCTCCCTAACCAACTCACTTTAAACTGTTGCCGTCCCCAAATTTTCGAGAGCCTCTTCGCCAGAACTTTGATAAATTCTCTAGCTTGCGGAGCACTCGAGCCATCTACCAAGCACACCAATGGTGTGAATGTTGCAGGGCGCTCTTCTCATGCGCTAAGTTCTTGGTTCGCTTTTGGTTTATTATTCTTGGAATAATACACCTATGTTTTCGCGACGCGGGTCGACGACTCCGATCGGCCTCAAAATTTGACATTATCCGTTTCAAGAGGTCTACATTCAAAATCCGAAATGTCCGTCCGCCGTCCGCCGTCCGCCGTACGCCGTACACCGTCCGCCGTACGCCGTACACCGTCCGCCGTACGCCGTACACCGTCCGCCGTCCGGGCCGTTTTGGGTAGTAGGAATTTTTTAAAAAATCTGAAATTTTGGCAAAATACTTGGTTTACCATCTAGTTGTGCCCGCAAGGTTTTCAGTCCGATCGCCCAAACCCGTGGGGCGCTATGGGGCTAAAATGGGGCTACAGGAGGGGTGTTTTGAAGGCTTTTAGCTATGGGATCGAGTTAGGTGTCGTTTTCGAAGTATTTTTGGACGTAGAATCCATTTTTGGGAGTCCCGGAACGATCCGATTTCACTGTGGCGTTCTATAGGGCTTTCATGGGGCTAAAAATTGGATTTTTGAAGGAACCCAAGAAGTTCAATATTTTTCGAGTAAAAATTAAAGAATTTTTGAAAAAACACATTTTTGAAAAAAAAATCCCCCCAAAAAATTTTTTTTGAAATATAAAAATCAAAAAAAAAAATTTTTTTAATTTTTTTATTGACAGAATTATTCTGTTTGGCAGCCGAACTTCGGCTGATGAGAGTACTGCCTCGACGGAGCGAGAGACATAAGAAGGAGCGTCGGTGTGAACAACATGGATATCAAATAAAGGGTGATCCACAAATTTTAGTGATATGAGTGAACCCATGGCCATCAGTGCTTCGTGCGCCATGTAACGCTGTGTATTACAAAAAACTTGCTTTTTCATTAAGCCATACACCGTTTCCATGTCATAGTCAGGGTTTCGGGGACCGAAGTATCGCGAAATCCGGAACGCCATACATGGCTTAGAAAATGGGAAATAATGAACTCCCGGCTTCGGGTAGCGCCCGTCACTATGTATATAATATATACTATATATGTATTGGGGATAGGTTATTTATAAATAACTAAGTTGACAGCAACTTCTCCGGAAATGCTGAGTAGGTTTGATGGTTTAGTATCGAAGATGCAATTTGATAATTTTTTGCAATTTTTCACCATCCAATTCAGTGACGACTTTGACATTGGGATTTCGCTTTGGTGGAGGTGGTAGTCGTCGTGATGATGATGTTGTTGTTGTTGTTGTTGCTGCTTCTGCTGTTTGTGGTGTTTGTACTGTTTGGGATGCTGTCGTTGATGATGATGATGGTCGTGGTGTTGTTGTTGTTGTTGTTGTTGATGTTGTTATTGATGGTTGTGGGTTTTGTGCTGAATTTGGATCTGCAGGTTTAATAAATTCAATGGTCGCATCCGGCTTAATAATAGCATCAACAATTATTACGTTGATACTTTTGACGACGATCCCTGAGTCGATCACTGCAGCTGCTATAAGTGAGCTCCCGAATTTCCATTCTGTCAGTTGCTTCTCCAGTATCTTATTTTCTGCGATATCGAGAAAATCAATGACGGAGTTGCGGTCATTGGCTAACTGTATCCTCCAATCCTGAATTACATAGGAAATAGGAAGTAAAAATGGGGTACTTATACTACTGCGAGTTTGCTTCAAGTCATTTCTCACCATTTCGAGTGATGGCAAATCATCGGGGAAAAAAGTTATTTTCGGGCCATCATAATCTCTGGCTACATGATTCACCACTGCCTTCGTTGCGTATGGATCCTTTTGGGCGTTTTTATCGATGTCTTTCCCTAATTGAATGAAATGCACAACGGAAGAAGAAAGACAAAATAGAAGATGAGAAGAAACAAAATAGAAAGACAAAATGGAAGATGAGAAGGCAAAATAAATTAACTAAATAAATCAAAATGATTAATAATATTATGATATTATCGTGGTGTGTAATGTGAAGATTGGGGAAAACTTTTGGTGCAACTTATTTCCCGACATTATTGTGTCCTAGAGCAGTGTCGTAACAATTCCCGCAATAAGTGTCACATCTGTTTATATGTTATAATGAGATTGAGTGGCTGCTGTAATTATGGTGAGTATGGAAGAGAGAGCCAGAGATGGTTTGTAGTATGTTTATTTCGTCATGAGCTGAGCTAACTTTCGGGGAGGGCTATGTCCCCTTCTTCAGGTTTAGTTGAGATGTTTGCTGGCTGATAAACTTCGTCACAAACCCGCTATCCAGTGGATAAATCACATACTAAGTAGGTGTTCCTAAGTCTTATGTTCCAAAATTTTATGGGTAAATGTACGATGGGCAAATGAATAATTGGGTTGGTAATAATAAAATAAATGCCTTGCGCGTTTTTCATGAGCTCATAACTCCTGGTCAGCTCCTCAACATGAGTATGCGATTTATCCACTGCATAGCGGATTCGTGACGGAGTTGATCAGCCAACAAACATCTCAACTAAGCCTGAAGAAGGGGACACAGCTCTCCCCGAAAGCTAGCTCAGCTCATGACGAAATAAACATACTACCAACCTTCTTTGGCTCTCTCTTCCATACTCACCAACCTGTTCATAAACAGGTAAATATGGTTCAGTTGTGAAGTTGCTGCAACATTCTTGGATGAGATTGTACATCACAAAAGGAAAAGCTGGGTTTTCATTACACATTGATATGTGGAGGCTCCGTGGGGCAAAGAAGGACCAATAGGAGGTGTTTTTGAACGATTTAAGTTACCTAATATTACTGATTTGCGAGAGTCGGTCTCAAGTCCGTCTAAACACTTCCAACCCCCCTGACGGGGTTTAAACAATTAGACTGCTTCTCTCTGAGAGCTCAATTGAATAAAATCTTTAGATTTTATTTATCTGATTTAGATAGATTTATCTATCTATCTGGGCTAGGGAATTTCGGCTGGAAATTTTCTAACGGGTCCGAAATTTTTCCTGAAACTTTTTCCGGACTAAGAAGTAGAGGGAACCATTTAAAAAATAATGATGGTATGTGTATTAGTATGTAGGTATATTAAACTAGTATGTGTATTAAATTCCAAATGTTGGAAGCATTCAATTTTCTCACCAGTAGTTATGCTTTGGAAAAATACGTTGCTGCACCTACCGAGTGTCAAAAATGATAAAACACTTAATTCAATGATATTTAAAAATTAAGTCGATAAAAATATCAGAAAATTTCTGGTACACAACTACGAGCGAAAATGAAGTTCCGTTGTTGACATGTTTTGTTCATTACCTATAGAAACTACCGCTTCATAGCTACCGTTGTTTCGTGTGATTTGAATCAATTTGGGACCAAAGTATGAATGAGTATGATATTATCATTAAGACTTGGAAAAAAAATCAGCGAAAAAGCGGAAAACTTGAACAATGACACAAAAACTAGCGTGTCAATCAAAGACATTTTCATGTCAAGGTTCGAGACTCTCACGAGGGTCTCTCCCCGCTTTATTTTTAAAATTTAATGTAAAAAACTACAACTTGGCTTTCTGACGTCAGACAAGGGACCCCTAAAAATGGATCCTACTTCCAAGCGAGAATACTTCGAAAAAGACCCCTCATTCGGCCCCCTACCCTAAATCGTTCAAAAACACCTCCTATTGGTCCTTCTTTGCCCCACGGAGCCTCCACATATTAATGTGTAATGAAAATCCAGCTTTTCCTTTTGTGATGTACAATCTCAAACGCAATTCTGCTCTTTAACCAAAACTGTACAGATTTATCTTCGCTCCGATATACCCGTGAGACAAGTACCTATGTTGTAGAACCCTTTTGCAACTTTATAGAACCTACAAGGGAAGGCACAAATGAAGTCCTGAAATGAAAGAAGCTATCAGTTTGGATATGTTGCCATAGCAAGGCCAAGGAATTAAGTGACAGCGTTCAGAATACTTGCCACTTATTCGCAAAGGTCTTCAGCTTCCAATGAATACATTGCTCTAACTCAGGCAATAAATTATATCTAATCCAAAACGCCTTCCCCCGAACCCATTGCGTTTTAGATTCAATCACCCAAACTCAAACGCCCCCGTATTCTGACCTCAACGGAAATCGTTTTTGTACTGAGCTGTGAGGATGTCTCTATTCTATAGAGAGATAGATCTAACCTCAGCAGAGGATTAACTTTCTTCGCACAATTTCATACCTAATTCAATTCAAACCTGGTGAACGACAGGTCGAATTTTCTATTTCAAAACAGTTCCTCACCATTAGGATTATCGCCAGGTTCATTGCCGCCCTGAAAGTAGATGTGCCTGACGTCGTGGTACAAATTTGGATGCAGGTGAGCAGCAACGGCGATGTTAGTCAGCGCACCGAAGCACAATAAAGAAACTTTGCCTGCCAACAAAAAATTTCACTAGATGTAGCGAAGATCCCAAGTGTTGAGCCCTTGTTGCCAAATTTCAAACATCGAAATACGGAGCCAAAAAATCCAGAGAACGCCCGTAAAAACATGTACCATGTTAAAATATCGTGGTTGCTAGACAGTCTTGAAATAGCTTCTCTTACCTGGGTTTTCACGTACGAGGTTATCAATGAAAACGGCCGGGTGTTCATCACGCAGTATGCTTTGGTTCACTTTGGGATAATACATCATGTCACCAAAAGCATCCTTACCGTAACGTGAATCACCTACCGTCCCATTCTCGCACAAAAAAAAGTCGTTTCCAGCGTAAATTGGAATCTGAAATCACAATATATAAATCATCATATACCTACCTAATTTCTTAATGGTTTTTTACTTATAATCATGTCACTATCTGATAATTATAACATTGTATAATTATAACATCAAATTACGTATATTTTCAGTAACTATTTCCATTACATAACAGTTTTTTATGGGGGGGGCTATGTAAAGAAATTAAAACGTATTGTAACATACACCTGTTGAACAGTGTTTCAAGAATGTGTATTCCTTGACCACAACTATTTGAATGAATCAACATCCCACATGTTGCCATCACAGTATTATGTAATTGTATTAATAGAAAGTCATGTGGAAGTGACATGATTTGAGGTTTTCGAGGTGATTTTGAATCACAATCAATTAAGAGGAACCCCTGGCCCGTCGGACCACTCTACCTAAGTGTTTGAAATTTTCAACAAATCATTTTGTTCATCACAAATCAGTGTGTGGATATTCTCCAAAAGTAGGGCAAACCCAGCCGGAGCTTTCAACAGCCATATTATGGGAGATTTCAAAAGAGAAAAAAAAGGTCATCTTGACATAAATGTTGAGAGGGGTTTGCTGCTACATTTTTCCTTGAGATATTTTTTTGTAGATTTTCTCTATGTATCAGTAAATTATTAATAAATTACCGCATTTTCAGGCCCTCGCATGTCCCACAACTCAATTTTTCGAATTGGATCTACTGTATTTCCTCCTAGGTAATTACTTTTCTACATTTTTCAGGTTAAGGTTTTGTTTCTATAACATGGTGGAGTTGGGTAATTGTGTAAACGGGGTAAATGTGTTAACGGTCCATAAAATGGCGCCAATTGAAGCTACAATGTTGAAATGATTACATGTGTACTCTTATGAGATCCAATGAGACTGAAGTCTTTTTCTGTGATAATTATCACAGAACATGGCGGACACGTTTTGTGAAGGTGATGTTTCACATATTTGCCACGAATACTCTGAGAAATGGATGCGATTCATACGACAATAATTATTGTACAGTAATTATTACCCTTTTTTCCTGGGGAAATGTGTACGACTGAGGACTTTAAAAAAATTGCCATTTCAATATGATGAATAGCAGTAAATAAAATTTATTTAATGGCATTTCAAGCTAACCTTTGGTGATATTTGAATTCAACATTAAATAATCTACGTTTTTGAAAAAAAAAAGATTGGAATTACCTGTTATATGATGGCTGAAAATCAAGTCCAAAGTTGAACTATTGAAAAAAGCATACGCAATTACCCCACTCCACCCTATCTGAGATATCACAAGCTATTTTTTCACGGCCACGTTTCGTTTATTTTTTATTTTCCAAACTCGTACTTCTTCAATGATTTGGGGATGTGCAAGAGGTGGAATCTCAATTGATTGTGGTAATAATCCAAACAATAGTTTAATTTCAGGACCTCAACTCCATCTGATTTTCACAATTTGAGGGCCTGAACCTGTGCAGTTTTGAGAAGAGTTAAATGCTGTTGCGAGTTCTGGTTCTGGAGAATACAGCAGCGCTGAACGGATTATTAAATAATTAAATTTTGTCAATCAGTATCTAGTCATAGGGAAGGTGCACAACCTACCACAATATTCAGCCCCTCAACCATGGAAGAAGGAGATCCTTCTTCCAGGCCCCTCAACATTGCAATTTAACTGAGAAACTACCCCCCCCCCCCCCCCCTTTACTGTTGTTGTTTCATTTTTTAATGGAAGTCCCGAAGTGAGTTTCTTCGGAGACCAAAAACGTGCCTCACAGATTAAGAATTTGAATTTGGAGCTGCAAAATTTAATTTAGATTTATTAAACCACTTCCAAGTATCATCAATCATAAATTCAGACCGTTCGTGGTAACTCACCGAGCACAACATACAACAGGCTCTCAGTGTTATGATGACATTTCTAATCGCATTCTTCAAGTCGGTGGTGCCCCGAGTGCACGTAATCCCCGCAATTTTCTTTCTCGTATCGTTTTTAAACTTGTTTATCAACATAGCAATGGCCATCGCGTCATCTGCTGAACCGTCCGTGTCAATGACGAGCCATTCGTCGACGGTTTGGCAACCGTTTTCATCCTGGCCGCCGTTTTCCGGTTCAGCCGGACAGGACTCTTCAACTTCGCAGTTCATCGCCGGATCGCATGGTGGCTTTATGTACTGGATCTTGTTAGGCTGCTCTGCCGGTATCCACTGATTCAAACTAAGATCCCAAACCAAAGGCAATTGGCACTTGACGATCCCCCAAAGCAGGAGGGTGACAATAAATAGAGTGCCGTCCTGGAACAATTAAACTTGATTTTTCAGAACTCTACTTCACCTAATATTTCAAAGAGTGTCCCTAGTGGTAAATAGGGCGCTTCTCTGATAGTATGAACAAGATGTAGGTACTTACCATAGTGATGCCTGCACTAAGTCGGCCCGCTCATTGAAACGTCCCCATCGTAATCGAGCATTATAAATAGTTGGGCACAATGAATGAAGTCTTATCAGGTCATTGTTCGAGTCGAGATTGAAACCTGCAGGATGGCGAATTCCACAAATTCTCGGTCATTCACTAAAATCTTGAATAGGTCAGAAGGTGACGAGAAAGCGGAGTTTCCCGGCGTCTTTGTGTAAAACGGGGTTTACTATTCGACGAGATGTCCAGGCATTTTATAATTAAATGTGTGAATTATTTACACGTTTCAAGTAGACCGGTTCAAAAATCATTGGACGGGGAAGAATCAGACGATGTTGGTAAATGCTTTGGTTCAGTAAATAAAAAGTGACAATTAGGCTGAGGTTTAGAAGATATTTTGGTGCATTCAAGTTGGAATAATACGCCTGTGTATTCGGGACGGGTCGAAAATTTTGAGTCGACCATTTTGTTCGGCCCCAAAATGATGTCACATTGTGTTGATTCTCAAAAATGTAATGTCCACCCGCCGTTTTGGGTGCCTAGTAGGTTTTTTAACATGGTACATGTTTTTACGGGCGTTCTCTGGATTGGAATGGAAGAAGTAACCCTCCCGTAAACCGTCGTGCCTTATAGGCGCCTAAACGGCTGAACGGATTTGAATGGTTTTTTTTTTCTAACGATCTCGGGTGAGATTGCCCACAACATAGGCTATATTAAAACCCAGCCCGACTCGCGCAACCCTGCGAAATTTCGAAATTTCGAAATTCTGTACTCACGGTACATGGTTTTTCCTCTCCTCCTCCTAAACGGTAAGCGATAAAAATACGGCGATTTTGCTTCCGAGTCTGCGAAGAAGCGGAAGCCTTGTGTTCACTTTCGGGAGAAAAAAATTTTTTGTTGTCCGAATTTAAAATTTCCACTCGCATTTTGCGTTTCATAGCCTACTGAACAAATTTGGTTCCGTGTCTGTGGGTCTGTGGGTCTGTCGGTCTGTGGGTCTGTCGGTCTGTCCGCATTTCCTTGTTACAGCCATAATTTCCACAATTTTGAATGAATTTAGCTCAAATTTTGAGGGATTATGCGGATCAGGCTCCTTGAGGTCCCATACGAATTTCATCACAATTGAATCAGCGGTACGCTCTGCGCATGCGCTAACGTGAAATTCTTGAAACAGGCATAACTTTCTCAATTTTGATCGGATTTCAATCAAATTTTCAGGAATTGTGTGCGTATAGCTCTAGATGGTACCCTATCAGTTTCATCACGATTGAATCAGTGGTACTCCCTGCGCATGCGCGAAAGTAATTTTCTTGTTACAGTTGTTACGTTCATTTTGAACTTGGCACGAGGAAGCTCATGTGCCATTGCCTTGGCAGTGTATTTTCTATTGGTTTAGTGGACCGTTGGTTTAGTGGACCGTATTGGTTTAGTATGCATACGCGAGCATCCCCTCGAGAGCCCCCCTTGCGAGAGCCCCCCTTGAGATGTTGAGCTTTCTGTCTGTGTGTCTGTCGTGCCTTATAGGCGCCTAAACGGGTGAACGGATTTGAATGGGTTTTTTTTCTAACGGTCTCGGGTGCGATTGCCCCCATCATAGGCTATATTGAAATCCCCCGTGACGCGCGCAACCCCGCGAATTGTTTTTTTTTTTTTTTTTTTTAATCTGAAATGTCAAAATACTCGGTCCTCGATCTAAGTGTGCCCGCAAGGTTTTCAGCCGATCGCCCAAACCCGTGGGGCTCTGTGGGCCTAAAAAGGGGCTATGGGAGGGTTTTTTGAATGGTTTTCGGGTATGATATCGAGCGGGGTGGCGTTTTCGAAGTATTATCGGACGTAGAATCCATTTTTTGGGGTCCCAGAACCTTCGGATTTCACCGAGGGGATCTATGGGGCTACAAATGGGGCGTTTGAGGGATGCCAGGAATTCGAATAAGGTATCGTTCGCGGAGTTATTTCGGACGCACAAATATATACATGTTACGGTGAAAGCTCGAAATCGCTCAAAGCTGAGAATCACCGGTGATTGTTGATATTCACCGAGGTGGATAACGTAACCCCTGGCGAAAGTCCGAATTCCGGGCTTTCGCCGGTCATTGTCGACAGTCTCCGGCAGCGAGCGTTGTAAGTGCGATTTTAGACATATTTAATGACTCGCAGCCAGTAGCCTGATGGCGCGCAGTAGTCTTCTATGCTTATCGGTGTGATGATGTCTGATGTGCTCTGTTGAACGGGCAAACCAATTTAAATGCAAATCCAATGGCGTTCTTTGCAACAGCAAATGCCATGGGAGCGACAGTTGCATGAACAAATGAACAATATTGTTACTGACCATGAAGAGCCCAAATGGGCGACATTTTGACGATTTTGAGAGCAATTGTTAACCCCTATTATTATACCACTTGTAACTTATGTTGTTACATTGTATTCCCACTCAAAGATGAAGATTTCGTTGGCTCCAGATTCAACTTCGCACATTCACCAGCTAGCCTTGGTCATTGTTAGCATTCAGAGGTGAAAGCCCGACAAACATTGTTGCTTCGGGATTTCACCAAAAGCAGCGGTGATTGTTGACAATACTGTGGTGGGATCTTGAGGTTCAGTCAAAAAAGGTTGAATTCTCTTTTTAATTCTCTTTTTAAGAGAATTCAACCTTTTTTGACTGAACCTCAAGATCCCACCACAGTGTTAAACAACCCAGTCGAGAATCAAAACCCTAATTGTTGACAATTACCGGCGAATGTCGGACGTTCACCGGGCACCGGGCTTTCACCGTAACATACATATAAAACGTGACCGTCACGTCGCGTCTTAAGCATCGCACCTTCGAGTGATCCAACCAGGTGGTTGTTTTAGTTTGTATTTGATGATTGTTACATAAGCTTCGGAGTTGAATACGTGCAGAAGATGTAAATATGTTTTGGAGAAAAAAATGGCGTAAAATTGATTGTTATTAAATGATCTGCCTGTAGAACCGTAGGTCGCCCTTCCGCTTTTTTTTTTTCTTTCATTTTCTGATTGGCTTGTAGAAACTTAAGAAATAAAATAAAATATTGCCATTACGTTTTACTGATTTGACAAAATCTCGGTATTAGAAAAAAAATACGATTTTTTGAGCTGTAAATATATTAACACAACCTATGCAATTAAAGTAGAGTGAATTGAGTTTTGTCATTCGTTCGATGTTGTTAGAGTCCCATTTAAAATGCACTAAAGTTACTCAACTATCAATAACTTCTTTCTGGTTCTGGAAATCGGGAATTATGCCGGATTAGCTCGTAAGTTGTGAAAACCGATAACCATTTTTCTGTGATCACTTTGAACCCAATGAAGGTTTTTTTTTTGTCAAATTTGATGCTTTCGGGAATCCGTTTGGGCTGACTAAATTATGATTCTTGAAAAGGGCGGAAATGGCGGATATCTTGAGCGACGTCACACGAACGATGCGTCTGAAACTGAGGACAGGCCCAGGATGTTGGAAACGCTAGGAACAGGTTGCATTGAAGTCAAATATATGATGGTAATTGCACTTTTTATTGATTAATATTGACAAAACTAGTATCAGTCTCATCAAATACACTCTGAATATAATAGGAATATTTGAATCGTATATTATACGATTGCTATATACAGCGATTGGTATATATACCAATAATACCATTGCTATGGTATCGGAAGAAGTAGGTAACTACAATATAATATCATAACATATGTGTACTTGACTTGAATTCGCTTGGATCAGCCGGGAAATTTACCCCTCATAACGAGCACTATGATTCTGATGCCACTCCTACCGACAGTTCGCTCAGTGTAGATCCGGGACACGTTTCTGATGGGGCAATTTATTGTCCTTAGATGATCCTGCGACCGGACTCCTTTCCAGGATTGAACGCGACTCAATTGATCCAAATCCGTTTGGTCAAATTGAGGCCTGCGAAATTGCCCCGACACTATTTACTGGAACAGTGAATCACAACAAATTGTGCAACGCCCCAGATAAAAGTGTTTGCGCAGTCCCCTCCTCTTCCTCCAAAGACACGGGGAGCGAAATCCTGGTTACGCCAGAGGCCTCTCCCAACCACACAAAACAACCAATAGGGACAATTTAACAAATTTAGGAAAACAAATTTTACACGTAGGTACACCCCCAACATCCGGCATGGTGGGATTACCTACAACACTTAAGGTACATAATCTTCGTCCTCTTCTTCAGCAGTCATTGATGAATCCACATCAATCTTTGATGCATTCTTATCATTACAATTAACGTTGATTGTTATGTAGGTACTTGCTGGTTTACAGCTGTTCATTGCTGTCGTAAGAATATTGATGAAATCGAACATTTCTATCGTATTTGAGTTGGTGCAATTGCAGGCGATGTTTGGGCAATTGCAGATAGCTGTAGTGTTGTCAGGTTGGCTGTCTTGTCCCTCCTGTCCTTGTGGGTTGGTGGTATTACCGGGTGAAGTGTTATTACCTGGGTTTGTGGTGTTGTCAGGTGTAGTGGGGTTGACAGATGTAGTGGTGTTGTCAGCTGTAGTGGTGTTGTCAGCTGTAGTGGTGTTGTCAGCTGTAGTGGTGTTGTCAGCTGTAGTGGTGTTGTCAGCTGTAGTGGTGTTGTCAGCTGTAGTGGTGTTGACAGGTGTAGTGGTGTTGTCAGCTGTAGTGGTGTTGTCAGCTGTAGTGGTGTTGTCAGCTGTAGTGGTGTTGTCAGCTGTAGTGGTGTTGTCAGCTGTAGTGGTGTTGTCAGCTGTAGTGGTGTTGTCAGCTGTAGTGGTGTTGTCAGCTGTAGTGGTGTTGTCAGCTGTAGTGGTGTTGTCAGCTGTAGTGGTGTTGTCAGCTGTAGTGGTGTTGACAGGTGTAGTGGTGTTGACAGGTGTAGTGGTGTTGTCAGCTGTAGTGGTGTTGTCAGTTGTAGTGGTGTTGTCAGCTGTAGTGGTGTTGTCAGCTGTAGTGGTGTTGTCAGCTGTAGTGGTGTTGTCAGCTGTAGTGGTGTTGTCAGCTGTAGTGGTGTTGTCAGCTGTAGTGGTGTTGTCAGCTGTAGTGGTGTTGTCAGCTGTAGTGGTGTTGTCAGCTGTAGTGGTGTTGTCAGCTGTAGTGGTGTTGTCAGCTGTAGTGGTGTTGTCAGGTATAGTGGTGTTGTCAGGTGTAGTGGTGTTGTCAGAGGCAGTGGTGTTACCAGGACCCCCTCCCATTCCTGGTTCGCTGTCCTGTCCCTCACCCTGCCCCGGTTTGGTGTCAATTGGTGTTGAGCAGCAGGGCGACATCATGATAAAAACTGGGCTCACTCCTGTCCCGGTAGTATTACAACCACATTGAGACATTATCTGTTGCCAATTACAACCTTGAAAAAAACTCGCATCTCGTCTCATTCTCCTTGATGGGTTCTCTTCAGTTTGGGAAGGCTCATTTTCTGTCAGCAACTCACTTGAATGACCAAGAAATCCCGAATTTGAGAGAAAAGACGTTTTTGAGGGTAGTCCGTTAGCACCAACCCATAACAGCAATACAGTTGATAGTAGAAAATTCTGAAAAAAGTGGAGATATTTTGATTATAAAATATAATATGTTCTGCAGGAAAATGGTAGGTTATTTCTACGTTTAATATCATTATTTTAATATTGTGAAATGTAGAGTAGGTGGAGGCAAGTGTTTCCAGCCACCTATAGCAAAAAACTGGGAACAGTTTCGATGGAAAGTAGGTAGTGCATTCCTGAAGTACTTAATAGTTCACCTACGAAGTTTCGAGAGGGCCAGTGCCGTCTCAGGAGAAAATGAGGTGGTGTAATTTTCGCATGTTTGATGTTGTTTTTACTTTTTATTGCTTCCGAGTCTGCAAGGCAGAGGATGCATTGTTTTCACTTTCGAAATGAAAAAAATTTTGTTCTCCAAAATCAGAATTTCCACTCACATTTTGTGTTTCAGAGCCTCCTGAACAAATTTGGTTCCGCGGCTGTCTGTCTATCCGCATTTCCTTGCCACAGTCATAACTAGCTCTAGATGGTCCCCTATCAGTTTCATCACGATTGAATCGGCGGTACGCTCAGCGCATGTGCGAACGTAATTTCCATGCCACAGCCATAACTCCCACAATTTTGATCGGATTTCAATCAAATTTTCAGGAATTGTGTGAGTATAGCCCTAGAATCTAGGGCCTATAGGCCCTATAGATGTTCCCCTATCAGTTTCATCACGATTGCATCAGTGGTACTCCCTGCGCATGCGCGAACGTAATTTTCTTGTTACAGTCACAACTACGTTCATTTTGAACCTGGCACGAGGAAGCTCATGTGTTATTGCCTTAGCAGTGTATTTTTGAACTATTCAGCGCACATTTAAACCTAAGGGAGAATAGTTTAGATTGTTGGCATGCATTAAGTCAGCTGCAAAATGCTCCAACTCCCTTCTCCCACATACACAATAATTGTATGTAATGACAATTATTGTCGCAATCACACTTGAAGCAGAATGTGCCAAAATGGGGTAAAAATTTCCAAAAGCAGGGGGGGGGGGGGGGGGGCAAGTTTCCAGTTTTCTCATCTGAAGAAAGACTAAGTGGAAATGTTTGTCGCGCACTTAAATTTTATTTAAATTTTACTTCTATTTTATTTTGGGGATAAGGTTTTATTCATTTTTCATCGTAAAATATTAAACGCACGAATACGTGTCAACTTATAAAACATGGTATATTTTATATTATTTTGAGGATTTCAGGAATTAAAAGAGAAAGAACGACAGAAAACCCCTCACGGAAGCTCTGCTCCAGCAAGCCCGCTCTATGACTTATCGATTTATTGTAATGATGAATTTAAAGTTTTTTATTATTATTTAAGTTTGAGTTGTTGTTGTTGTTTCATTGTGTTGGTTGTTTATTGTGTATTTAATGTTTATCGATGAATCATTTAATGTTTATTGGTTCCTATTTGTGGACTGTGGGAGTCGAAATTAGAAACCGACACTAGTGCTACAGTGCCAACCCAACCAATTTCCATTTATATTTCCGTTCCCTTTTCTACGCCGCACAGTGGGCCAAATGGCCGATTTAGGCGAAGAAATCATCTTTAAAATCCCGAATTTTCAGTCATTGTTAATTATAAGTTCGTAGTCCCTAAAAACACAAATATTTACCTTCTAAAGCCTTATAGGCTTAAAGGCTTGCTTAGTGAGCACTTGCTTCAGATTCCTCATTTCTATCTCATATCATAACATGATTTAATAATACCTATTATTATCAAATATCTTATACCTAGCATAATATGCTAGGTATAAGATATTTGATAATAATCATAATAATATCATGATAATATATAATCATGATATATTATCATAGGTAATTTTCAACATTTGATTGAGTCACCGAGACCCAATTGCTGGATAAAATATTCCTCATTTCCCAGGTAGGTATATCATGAGGAGCTGGAAGATGAGGACAACGCATCCGGCTTTGTTCACGCTGACCGAACTCACGTTCATCATCATGTCGCACACCTAGAATGAAAGGGGCACTTTTCAAAAATGCTACTTTTGGGAAATCGACTTCAAAGTTTTCCATTTTTTTTTGAAATTCTTGCCGTGGCTCTAGTAATAGAGTTAATCGCAACTTTTTTTTTTTTTTTATTCGATAGGTAAAAGGCTCTAGTTTTCATCTATTAGGTGGTTTCCCAAATAATCGTAAGCTATGGAGGGGGAAATTCCACAAAATAGGGAAAAAACGTGGATATGCCCTTTTCATTCTGCTTAACTGATTGGTTTTTTTTAGTTATGACCCTATAAACGATGATTTTGGGCGTTTGAAAGGGGCACAATTTGATTAATCATGGTTTGAAAAGGTGTTATTGGGACACAAGTTGTATACTCTGAAAAAATACTCTGAAAAAAGACTAAGTCTTAAGCTTGTAGAATGAAAAGGGCACTATTGAAGTTGTGCCCCTCAGAACTTCAAACGTCCCCAAAAAAGGCCAGAAGAAGACAGGCACTTAATGCTCTGTAGTGGCCAATTTTGGTTTATTATTCTTGGAATAATACACCTATGTTTTTAGTCAGGAAGAAGCTCGTCAGCGCTGCTTGTAGAACTCGCCGCCGCGAGTTTGATAGAGGCATAAAAAAAAAAAAGATTTTTCGAGTTGTGCCCCTTTCATTCTAGGATTATATACATTATTAATATAATATATTAATATAATATTATTATATTACACATCTTTATCATTTAACCCTGCGTGGGGTAAAAGTTTCGAAACGGGTGTTCTGGAAAAATGGAAAATTCGCACTCTAAATGTTTTGGTAAATGAACCATTAATTTTATGTACTGGATGTAGAACTGGTAGAACTGGAAGATGTTAAACTACAATTATTGTATTATACAGGACAATTTTGAAATCGGTAGGACGTTTTGGAAGGCGGGGAGAGCGCCGAATGTCAAAACTGGAAACTATTGTCCCCACCCACCCTACCACTTTCCAACAAAATTAGGACACCAAATTACCTGGTCAGGATTCAGCTCATAATCGTGTGACGCTCCCTGAATTTATACCATGACCAGGTGTAGCATTCTATGTGTTACATTACGAATTACCGAATTTTCTCGAAATGAAATTTAATAATTCCTTAATAAACTTACCATTAGGAAGTACCTATAGGTATATATATTTTGCTGTTTGTGGCAATAAAAGGTGCACCATTACGTTCTTGAAATTATTTATACAATTTTATGGTCCACTTGTCGTGGTATGTATAAATAATAAAATTGACTGGTGAGTTATGATGTTGGAACTTACCATGTTGTTTTCACGAGGTTACCAAGAGGTGATCTACATTTTTCAATGTTGCCTCCTCCTTATATACCTACTTCAGATTGCAGGTAAGACAAATCTCACGACGCATGATTCACGCAGGTAATTTTCACGAGTGTTTCATGATATTTGTTGTGGGTGTCCTCTGTCACCTTCAAGTCGGTATTGTTCCTGAGACTTTGACAGGTGATAACCGCTGTCAGTTATCCTTTATGATGCGGTGATTGTGGTCCGCTCCAATTTCCCCCAAAGCCTTGAAGTCTTTGTTGGTATGGGGAAAAAAATGAAAATAAATAACAAAACAAGCAACAGCTTGATTTTTGTGCATTTTAATGATAACTATGGCGAACATTGAAATTATTTTAAGTAGTTTGAAAATAAAATTTATTTTCAAACTACTTAAAATAATTTCAATGTTTTATTTAATAAATATTTTATTTAATAAATTTATTTAATAAATTAATTTATTTAATAAATATTTACCGAGATTTTTGGTTTGTGGTTTTCGTCGATTAAATTTCAACGTTTCCCAGGTGTGTTTTATGGGGTCGTTTTCCCAGAAAGGGACAATCGTTCTCTGGAGAGAATTCAGAATTCGCTATTTGAGTTGGGCTTTAAAAAAATAGTCCATAAACTATCTAATTTGCTCTATAACGAGCAATCAATAAAATAAGGAAATATTTATTCTAAAATGTAGAATTTCAGTGTAAACAGTATAATGTCTTCTAAGCTTCTTGGATGCCCGAACCCCGATAATAAAAATTCGCCAGAACACAGTGTTTCACTGATGAAAGCAGCGACCCAAATTTGTGGGAATTTCATATACCTAGCAAGGCATGATGAACGCTGCAAATTTTACCCGAAAGGGTTCATTATTCGTCGATATAATACTTAAATTATCCAAAAATTAATTCTATACTTACCAATAAAAACATTTTAAATTCAATTGTTTAAAAAAGTTTTTTTTCTTGTAAAGTTTCTGGACGAATGTGGGAACTCAACGTATGGATTGTGCAACCAAAATAACTCTGCAAACGGCACCTCATTCGACTTCCTGGCATCCTTCAAAAGCCCCGTTCGTAGCCCCATGAAAGCCACAACCATTTTAAAATCTTTAGATCCTCTCGGTGAAATCCGGTGGTTGTGGGACCCCAAAAATGGATTCTACGTCCGATAATACTTCGAAAACGCCAACCCGCTCTAAATCATACCCGAAAACCATTTAAAAAACCCTCCCGTTGCCCTTTTTTAGCCGCATTGTTTTGAGCGATCGGACTGAAAACCTTGCGGTCACAAGTAGATGGCAATCCGAGTATTGACATTCTAATTAAAAAAAAAAAAATCCTACTGCCCAACATGGCTCGGACACATCGGACTTTGAGCAACACCAAAAGGTACTGATTGGGATTGGTAAGGGGGGGGGGGGGGGGGGGAGCTTGTGATAAGACTTGTCATAACTTAGTGGCAGTGTGATTTACCTCAATCAGCTTTTGTTATGACCTGAAGTCAACGCGGTTTAATTCTTGATTGTCTTCGTGGCTCGGGCTTTTCACTGTTTATATTGATTTTGAAATGGGGGGACAAGGAATAACTGTGTTTGGGATCATTTCCGTATAATGCCAGCGTTAGGAGAAGAAAATGCGTACTTGAATGCCATGAAAGGGAAAGAACGCAAACAAGGAAATTACGTGTGCACGTAAATTACTGCCTATTTGTACGAATTGCGCCTACGCCAAAATATGTATCAGATCAAGTAGGTAGGTATGTAGACATGACTGTGAGATCTTATTCTGTCCCCTAAGTAGGTAGATACCCTTTTATCATTTTTTGAAAAAGTATTTTTGAATTGTTTCGTCATAAATTAATATTTAAGAATCCTAATACGACTAGAATGCTGCTTTGTGATATAGAAACAATGGTTAAGTCCTTCTGTGTTCATGGACTATAGCTTAAATAATTTAAATGAGAAAAAATAAATTCCCGAAGCGGGAATATTTCCCAAAAATAAATTCCCTTTATCTGATCTGGGAGTGTGGTGGTGATTTCAGTTGCACAAACGTGGTGTCAGAATCCGCGTCAGTCCGTCATCTACTCGTTGAAAAACGGCAAGAAATCGAAATTAATTTTTTCTTTCTGGTCTCTAGTTCTTAGTAGATTTCAACGATATCGTTACAGCGATATGCTTAAATTCCTGAATTTCAGCATTGGCGCACCAGAGCCCGAGAAAAGCTGAAAACCCCCATGTAGGTGTTTTTGTTGTTGTTGTTGAAAACTACCACCCTGGAGCCTGTGTCTTTCATCAGCCGGTAATGGTGGCAGACTGTATAGATTGAATGGACTGAATGGACTTTCAAGTTGTTAATTTGCTGATGGATTTCCTTGAAAGGGCACAGTAGTTATTCATGTGACATGGGTGTCTTCCATCTGCCGCAGGGTTTTCGGATGTTTCCAGTGGCCGTAATAGGCTCCCGGTCATCATCATTCTGTAGAACTTCAGGCATGGTTAAAAATGTTCAGTTCGTCGGCGTGAACTTGAACGAAACTTTTCCCACGTACTCAAGCCTTGAAACTCTTGCCTGCTAGAAACTCGTCCAGGCCTTGAACCACATCGCGCAGTTTTTGCTGGTTTTGGTTTATTATTCTTGGAATAATAAACCTATGTTTTCGCGACGGGGGTCGACGACTCCGATCGGCCTCAAAATTTGTCATTATCCGTTTCAAGAGGTCTACATTCAAAATCCGAAATGTCCGTCCGCCGTCCGGGCCGTTTTGGGCAGTAGGAATTTTTTAAAAAATATGAAATTTTGACAAAATACTTGGTTTACCATCTAGTTGTGCCCGCAAGGTTTTCAGTCCGATCGCCCAAACCCGTGGGGCGATATGGGGAGGGGTTTTTTGAAGGCTTTTGGCATGAGATCGAGTTAGTTATCATTTTCGAAGTATTTTTGGACGTAGAATCCATTTTTTGGGGTCCCGGAACGATCCGATTTCCCTTTGCGATCTGTAGGGCTTTCATGGGGCTACAAATGGGAATTTTGTAGGATCCCAGGAGGTCAAATATTTTTCTAATTAAAAACAAAAAACGCTGCAAATTTTACACAAGGGTTTATTATTCTGTGATATAGGTTACTTGTACAGACATTTAATTCTGTCAATGAAAAAAATTTAAAAATTTTTTTTTTTGATTTTTATATTTCAAAAAAAATTTTTTGGGGGGATTTTTTTTTCAAAAATGTGCTTTTTCAAAAATTCTTTAATTTTTACTCGAAAAATATTTAACTTCTTGGGATCCTTCAAAAATCCCATTTTTAGCCCCATGAAAGCCCTATAGAACGCCACAGTGAAATCGGATCGTTCCGGGACCCCCAAAAATGGATTCTACGTCCAAAAATACTTCGAAAACGACACCTAACTCGATCCCATAGCTAAAAGCCTTCAAAACACCCCTCCTGTAGCCCCATTTTAGCCCCATAGCGCCCCACGGGTTTGGGCGATCGGACTGAAAACCTTGCGGGCACAACTAGATGGTAAACCAAGTATTTTGCCAAAATTTCAGATTTTTTAAAAAATTCCTACTGCCCAAAACATACGCGGACGGCGGACGGACATTTCGGATTATGAATGTAGACCTCTTGAAACGGATAATTTTGAGGCCGATCGGAGTCGTCGACCCGCGTCGCGAAAACATAGGTGTATTATTCCAAGAATAATAAACCAAAATGTTTGAAAAAAAAAAAAAAAAATTTTTTTAATCCCCAAAAATTTATTTTTCTAACATTTTTTTCATTGACAGAATTAAATTTCTGCACAAATAACCTATATCAAAGAGTAATAAACCCTTGTGTAAAAGTTGCAGCGTTTTTTGAATGGAACCACGAACTCGGATTCTGAGTAGAAAGCTGTGTGATTGGCCACCCACTGACCAATGAAAAATCGGACTGGATATTTATTATTCGGGTTTGTATTAACTTGGTAATACGAGTATGTTATACGGCAGTACGGAGGTATAAAATTTTGCTGTGGAACCCCCTCTTGCATATAGCACGAGCCGCCAATGCTGTGTATGTGTTCCAGTGTTTGGGCCCACGAAATTGAAAGTTTTACGGTTTTGTGGACAGGCACTGGGCCTAGGGTGCTGTAGTCACGCCACATGTCCGAGCAAATCGTGCTGTCTTTTTCAGTTGCTCGATAGGGAGGAGAGTGGCTGTCTCTTTTGGATATTTAAATAACACATAAAGGTAGATAATTTGACGGGATTTTAAACATGTAAGCAGCTGGTAGGTGTCGGCCGCGACGGGTAGATATCGTGCTCCCGGTAGGTAACATACTAGGGGAGTACCTGTTTTTAAAAGACGGCATACTAACTCGTCAGAAGTTTTATTTACCTTTTTATTTGTTATATTATTTTACGTCTGCCCCTAACATAGGTAACTCTTTCTAATTTTCCTAACGAGGAAGCAACACTTTCAATTACATCGTCAGTCAGTTCATTGTTTCTCAGACTGACCTCATTCTGCACCTCGAAAAAAGTTCAACAGTTTATCTGTATTCCTTAACCTGGAGTAATCTTGAGGTCCAGACACAATCGCCGTTTATAATTGTCACGGGCGGGGACGAGCTCTTTGTTGAATCGTCGGGGCAGAACCCGTAGAAAACAATGGCGATTCTTGGGAGGACAATAGTTGTTGGGGTTTCGCGCGTTCAGCTTCTCTTCGGAGTGAGAACTTTGCTGATGTCGAAAAACACCGGCGGGAAATCCCCCTACTAGCGAGGGTTCAAGTTATGTGGAACAATGAGCCCTAACGTGAACCCGCGATGGTAAACAAACTGTGACGAAAGGGACGAAACAAAGACAAACTAGGTGACAAAAAAGGAAAAAAAATGAAAAAAAAAAAAAAAAAAAAAAAATCGGCTGTTGAATGTACTGTGAAGATTTCTCACACATTTTTACGCGATGATTCCAGGATCATTCAAACCTTATAAAACGCTGCAAATTTTACACAAAGGTAAACCTTGAAACCTATTATTCTTTAATGCAAAAGAATTGTGCAAAACGTGATCAATAAAAAATCACTCCTATATACTGGTTGGACAGATATGGGACTCTTAAGTATGGATTAGGCGTCCAAAATTACTCGGAAAACGACTCCTCATTCGACCTTCAGTCATCATCAAATCCCTATTAAATCCCTCTTAATTCTGCCCCGTAAGTATTCATGGGGGTACAAATTTTGCACCACCATGAATACTCACGGTGAAATCCGACGGTTCTGGCACTCCAAAAATGGATTCGACGTCCAAAAATACTTCGAAAACGACCCCATTGTCGAACCCCTTTCAAAAAACCCCTACCGTAACCCCTTTTCAGACTCACAGATTTGGGCGATGGGGTTGAAAACCTCGCGGGCACAACTAAATGGCGAACTGAGTATTTTGCCTTAATTCAGATTTAAAAAAAAAAACATCCCACTGTCCGCCTTTTGCGGTCCGAAATTTCATTTTTGTATTCTACGAGGCATGAAAACGTGTGTCAAATTTTCAGACCGATCCAAATTTTCAACCGCCATCGCGAATCTCCATTATTCCAAGAATAATAAACCAAAATAATTTTATGATAATGCATAAACAAGGGTTTTTATTGATATGAATAAATAGGGCTAACCTAATTGTTAATGTCGCCCAATGCAGCCAGGTGAGGGTGTAAGGCAACATGACCCAATTCACTTTTCACGACTTTACACGACCCTAAAAACTGATTTTCAATCCAAACAATGCCAAAATTTAGATCATAGATAAATGTAGGTATATCAATCGAAGCAGAAAAATCAACTGTCCGTTGACCATTATTAAATATCAGCTGGCTAATAAAAAGCATTTGACATTAAAAACCCTATTAGAACCTATTAAATAATATTAGGTTATTAAGGGTTAAGAAATTCCAGTTTTTGGCAAGATGCTCAAACATTCCGGTAGAGTTGGGCTACCTACTCCTTCGGTAAACAACAAAAGAGTCTGCCCCTACCATTTTAAGTTGAAGGTGAAAGTGTTGTCGTAGGTATGATATAATCGCCCAACATGACCAATCTCGAGATTTCCGCCTGAAAACATCGACGAAAAGTGCATCCAACGTGACCGACCTCAGTCTCAAATTTTTCTCTTGTTATTTTTAGCCTAAAATGTAATCTGCATGCGAGAACTATTTTTGTGAGTTAACAATTGAGGTCATTCTTTAATGAAAATAGCTGTCACAAAACCTTCAACAAGGGGCATTGTCATACGGGAGACATCTGAGTTAGGTTGTGCAACGCTATTTTGTCACAATCAATTTTTTGTGACCTTCAAATCCACAAAATTAAATTTTGTGGATTTGAAGGCAAATTTTGTGGATTTATTAAATAAGGATTAGATATAAATTTTATATCTTCATTTAATGAAGACAAGTTGATTTCTGAACCAAATGGCAAAACTATTGAGTTCATGTCACCTTTCATGTCTCCTTTCATGTCACCTTTTTTTATAATTTAGGGGGAAAACTATATATTTATAGTGTTAGGACTGATAAGGGATTCCTAAAAATGAATCCGTAAAAAACACCTTATTAGACCTAATAGACAATCAAAACTCTCATTTGCTTCAATATGAATGATAGCCATAATTATAATATTATTGGGTGAAATTATTACCAATCTGTAATCCTATGTTGAGCATTTCCTCGCTGATTTTAATATCGTTGATTTAGCTGATGATTCAACATTTAAACTGGGGACCTCTCTTCGCTCGTTTACAGTCACAGCTTACGGGCGCTGTTATTGCGATTATTCCATAAATTGGGGGGTTTCAAAATCCATATCATAAGATTTAGGTTTTTGCTGATTTTTTGTTTTTGTGGTGTAGTGTGGCACACTACCGATCGTGCTTGTGTGTATGATCAGTGGTGTTGATAGATTCACGAAAAAAAAAACCATGTAAGTATACATACAAAATCCAATCATAGAAATTCACCGCTTAGAAGATACAGTACCACGAGGATTTTTTAAACTGAACTTTCATCAAATACCTATGACACAAATTCTAAAATTACGAGTGATATACAGGTATATATATTTCTATTTCTTATTTGTACAAATAGGTCTATTTCTTATAATAGTAAGTGATCAAAGGATTACATAATATGTAATTTTACATGTAGATATATTTAATATGTAATTCCGTTGCTCATCAATGATTTAATAAGTCTACAAGTTGATCTAAACGTTTGATTTGAAAGTTTGATCTAAAGAAGAGTGATCCCTTGTTTATTACTACTTTATTTTGAGATTCTGATACCAAGATTTGTACAGGTACTGAAGAATAAGCCTACGAGTAAAATTGTCACAAGGCAGCCAACTTCTCCTTGTCCGATTACCCTGAAGAGATTAGCTCGAACACAATCCCTGAAATGAGAGCACGCTGTGACATCACCTGTTTCGTAAATAGCAAGGCATGACTCACGAGGCACCTTTTTGTTTACCTCGCCTTCCTTTATGATTTTAAAACGGATAAAAACGGCGACAGAAACAGCCCATTCATGCCGGTATGTCGTGGACGTCTCATTAGTTTAGACCCACCCGAGAGAATCCCCGGTAATAGTTCCCGCAACAAAATAGGTATTAAAGTAATTTCTCCAGCTAGGAGGAATGCAATTAAATAGCGCAGAGTTGAGCTGAGCACACAATGAGAGCTGAGAGTAAAATTAAACCTTGAAAAGGGCGTTTCTCCACATGAACAATTCAGCGAAAGAAAAGGTCTAAACTGGCCATTCTACGGTAGCGAGTGATAAACCTGGCTGCTCTATCGGACGGGTACCTACTTCTTATGTTAAATTCATGCGAGGAGAATGTTGAAAAAGGAAGAAACAAGTCAGCTGATCCTGAATTCTGCGGAGTCAAATAAAGTGTACATTACACGACATTACAACAATATGAACAATGGTGAAACGGAATTAGCTATCCAAACACGTCATGACACAAAGGGCACCATCTTCTCCAAACTTGGGATTTTAAACGTTCTTCAACGCTCATTTCAATTGCTTTCCTCTTCGCCTCCAACTACGAAGGTTGGTTTACTCTCTTTACTGAGGATAATATCTTGGTTCTTCCTCCTCAGCGGGATTAGTTCCTCTGATTTTGGCCACAGAGTTTAATGATTCAGCAGGAACTAAGGGATTTGATTTTCCTAAAAGAAGAAAAACCATCTATTTTTGCTCGGAAAAGATTGAGATTTTTTTCTTTATACTCCTCAACCTTGTGGAAATTCTTCTCTTCGCACTTGTGATTTCCTAAATTCCTGGTGTCTTCAGGCTTGGTCCCTGCAACTGCCAGGAATGGCACCAGCAGCTAGTCTTGAGTCATTTCGAGCAGCTAATAGAAGTTTGGCTTCAGCAGACTTGCCGTAGCCTCATCGTATGCAAGTCTCTTTTTGATTTTCTTACAAATTTTCGGTAACGCTTTTTACACCCAAGTCGAGTGTTAAAGGAGTTTTTCAAAATTTAAAATCATCAAAACAGGGCTGACGCTAACTCAGAGTGACAACAATCTGGAGGATCTCATGTTGATGGCTTACGAGCAGGAGCACTGAGCGGACGAGCTTTGGTCGGTTTCGGCCCTCCTCGCCGTCGCCTACCGCTTGGTCACTTCCCCCTCATCAGCGAGCGTTTTGTGTGCGAGCGTTATGTGATCCCGTTTTGATTAATGTTCTTTGAATAATACACTTTGGAAAAAAAAAAAAAAAAAAATCCCTACAGATAAAGATATGTAACCCCCAACACCGGGAAACCAGAGACGACACCAAGATGACAACTAGCGAAACACCCCCCAACCGCGAAAACCAACTTCAGACGCCGAAGAGTAAAGACTACTTAACAAATTTCATTTCGAAATTAAAATAAAATCTGGAGGGGGTGGTGTGGTGCCCCTTGGACCTCCAGCCAGATAAGGTGTACCTAGTGGACATGTGCCCCCCACTACGCCTATCCTTCTATTGTACTGTCCTGACTATAAAAGAGGCCAAGGGGCCCACCTAAATACACAGTTCACATCTGGAACTCTCGCCTTCTACTTCTATCAACCCGAGTCATTACAGGTTTATCCACGTTTCAAGATGTGTAGATTCCGAAATGGGAATGTATCTCCGTCGTCCATGAATTGTTGACAACGACATGGGCAGTAGGGATTTAATTTAAAATGTGAAATTTGTGACAAAATACTTGGTTCTCCTTTTAGTTGTACCAGCAAGGTGTTCAGCCGGATCACAAAATGTCCCAAATGCATCCGATTTCACCGTGGAGATCCATGGGGCCAGGAAATCGAATAAGAACTCGTTTTCTGAGTAATCTTGATAGGTAAATCATTTTACGGGGTCCTTCATCTGAAAATGATTAACACTTAATATGAAAATAAAAGGAAAAAAAGTGGTTACAAAGTGGTTGTTTGCCACAATTTAGTATTCAGCAGAGGAGTCGTTCTCTCTCACTAACCAAACTCAAAGGAAAAAAAAATTTTTTTTTTTAAATACCTAATTTTTAAACAGAATCTGTTTAAAAATTAGGTAAGTATTTAAAAAAAAAATTTTTTTCTATATCTGATATAGAAGGTAAATTTAAACAGATACCAGATTTTCCATGGGCCTCACGTTGAACCTAGAATTTGAAAGAAATGAACAAGTGGGGGACATACTGTAGGAGGGGCGGAGGGGAGATGGCAAGGAGGGCTGGAAACGCCCAAAGCCTTAGCTCAGTGCTCCAGCCAGTTAATGTAGGGACTTAACTGAAGAAATGTTCGAAATGCATCATAGCTTGATGCGCTATTTTGTTCAGGTTGACCTGGGTATTAAAAGTGTGCCAACTCCGACGATTAGGGTCAGGGGGTGTTGCCATCTCCGACGACGAAGAAATATTGAAGAAAATTAAATTTTCTTGAACAAATTTTGTGAAGATAAGCCATGGCCAACTCCGACGGTCAAGGATCAGATTGTTCGTTGTTAGGTGTCATCACGGAAGCAATCCACCTCGCTGCGAAAAACACCTAAGTAAGGTCTTGGGTCTCTTCATAGGTAACAGGCGAAGGGAAGGGGGGGGGGGGGGTGTCAAAACCGCCTATTCGCCCCTGATCATTAATGATGGTCACATTATCCAGCAGATGAATCTGCCCTAACCCTCGGTACTTTCTGACACCAAACTTGAGTAATAGAACAGTGAAGAAGTGATAAGACAGCGATCTTGAAGTATGATGACACGAGAGGTCTTGGCTCCTACTTTGCAGGATGAAGTTGTGCCATGATCACTTGGCAGACTTATCTCATTTTGGACCATCTTGGTGTGCTCAGTCGTCGTCTTGAGTCACGCCTACGTTCATCAACCTCAAGTTTTCATTATCGGTTACGAGCAGGTCCCCTCTGTCGCGTCTCATTCCTCCCCCAATTCCAAATCCGATAAAACCGAGGAGGAGGGTCTGGCGTGCGGTAACTAGGACAAAAGGAAACTTATCCCACCCCCAATCCCCCACACGACAAGATAATTCGATTGGGAAAAAGAGACGGGAACAAGGAGGAAGAAGCGCGAAGGGAATTGTCTAAAAGGAAGAGACGTTCATGGATGTTGGAGTGGGGAATGTCACGGCGGTTGCGGGGGGTGGTGTATGTTCAAGGTAGGATGTTGGGTTGAGGGGGTTGTGCGGTTGTTCATTGGAACCAGGTCACAACCGTCTTCGTTCGTAATGCCCTTTTCACTACCTACGTTGATTGTTTTCCGGAATAATATCCTACCTCTCCTATATTTTCCCATTCGGTTCGCCAACGCGTGAAGGATGACCTAATATTTTGCTTGTGCCAAATTATGATCAATCGATTTTTTACGTCATGGGATTCGAGACATAGTTTGATAACAAGCAACCAGACTGCTTGCTTCACTCAGCCTCCAGCAGGACTTGGGCTGTTTGCTCATCTGATCTCATTAGCATACACCGTGTAAGTAAGTAGGTATACTTGTAGGCCCTTCCCCCACATAAACTGGAATGTAGGATCCAATTTCCACTCCATAACGGTGAATGATGAAATTGTGTTTTATCTATAATAACTTTGAAAATTTTACACACTTACCAGTTAGGCATCCTCACTTGTCTTACCGCCAGGCCACTGGTGCGGCGTCCTCACCTGTCGTACGTTAGGCCACTAGTTTGGCATCCTCCTTTGTCTTACCGTTAGGCCACTAGTTCGGCATCCTCACCTGTCGTACGTTAGGGGCTGTAAGGAGTCATTAAATGCAATAGATTTACGTTTGAGAAAATTGGAAACACACAAGAGTCTTGTTGTGGTCTTGTTACAAGACGGTTGGGCTGGCGCGCTTACAAGACGCCTCCATTGGTGCCAACATAAAATGAAAACATTCCCTGAACCAGTTAGTGGAGAAAAGTGCTTGTCGTGGAATGACCCCAATTACCCTGGTATCGTATATCCATACACAGGACTCGGGGAATCAGTTAAGAAACGCAAACTGTGTGAATGTTTTCACCGCCTTTTCATAGGTTTTCCGCTGTAGCCCCCATTGTTCGTGAAAAAACTACCACGTGTCATTTTAATTGAAGGCAAGGGGGAATGACAAGATTTGTCAGTATTAAATAAAGGAAGCGGGAGATACGGTTTAAAAAGAGGTATTGTTGGGATTCAAACTGAATCAATCGTTTCAGGTTAAAATTGACTTCAACAACTTTTTTCTTTTTTTATCGTTCGCCAGTTGGAGGCAATAAAGCCATCTCCCTCCTTGCTGCCCAGTACAGGTTACTAAGGAAAAGTATTAAATTTTTCCTCTTCCACGGAGAGTCGTCATCATTTGTTGTCCGGTAGGGTAAAAGTTTCGGGCAGAGTTTAAAATTTAAACCTTTTAATGCCCTTCGTCTATGGTGTCCTGCGGGTCACAGAGCGGGTAGATTGGGGATCGCACTATCCCGAGTTTGCGTACGTGAGCCTGCAGGAAATTGTGTCCAGTGGTGAGCCTAAAATCCGCCACAAAATCTTTTCGTGGCTATTCTCGCGGGGTGGGAGCAGCAAGGAGGGTCTCCCATTTTTCCCCCGTGCCGCAGCCTCACTGAGTGCCCTTTGCTTCTCAATGCCCTTCTGCTTTTGGGCTGTGAATCCTTTGGAGAAAGTTACAGGCTCGGTTGAGGGCGGCTGTGTACTCCCTTGCTTGGCTAAAGCGTGGGCTTTTTCACTCCTGAAATTCCCTCATGACCTGGTAAAGCAAAAAAGACGTGATGCATAACAATGCGTTTTTCTTCATTTCTTTCGATTCTTTTATCCTTCTCGAAAATGAGGAGTTATATCTCGTATAAATACGTTATTCTCTGGTATAACTGGCAGCCCTTTTGCCACTCAAGACGAATTGGGAAAAGAAGAGATGAGAGTGGCGTATCTATAGAAACCAGTGGAGAAAATCTTTTCTGACAAATATAGAAAAAAAAAATCCCTCCGTTTATTTGAAACGGCCGAGCAATCCCGAAGAACGGGCTAATCCCCTAAGTTAAGAGGATCATAGAAAATGGAATTATAGCTGTTGATAACCTTTTTTGTCGTTCTGGCCCCTTCGCGCATCAGTGGCGCTCCTCGAGTTTCCCATCTGGCTCGTAAAAGCTTCCGTAAATCCTTCCTTGGGACGATCGAAGTCTACCGGGCGGGATAATCTCGCAAAAAAGGGGGTTGGAACGTGCCCAGAGGTGTTTTATCTTATTTCATTTTTTTAAGGTGAAAAATAAAATTTCAACTATGGAGAACCAACTTGAGAGTCCCAAGGGGTGACGGCAGATGGCAAGTATTACAATTTGAGGCTGGGAATGATTACAGTGACTGCCTATCCTGGAAACGCCGGAGGGTATGAGATTAGACGGGAAAGGTATCCACCGAGAACGATACAAAGCTAACTTAGTATGCATATAAATTGAGAGCCTCAAGTGCCTAATTTACATACATTCGCCGTACTAGTCCTGGCGTAAATGCCATCGTTCTAGTAACCTCGCAAATTCCATCAATATCCACTTCACCTCTTTTTTGCAGGAGATGCACATCACCCGACTGCGCTAAATACCCAATTTATATTTATGTAGCATCTACGAATTGATAAGACCTCCGTTGTTTCAAAGTGAGAAAATTATAATGCAGCGATTCAGAAGATTCTGTAGGTAGGAGCCCTTGCTTTATACGATCGATATCATTGGTTTAAATATTTAAATAGGGTTATGGAGGTGGTCCCATCCACTGCAAACACTCTGATCAGACTCTCCGCCTCCGACTCCTCCAGTGAAGGATCCTGGAACTCCCTCTAATTTCCTCTAACACAAACGGCGCCCAAAATATGAACACAGTGAATTACTACTGTCATCTTTGTAATCACAATTTTACTATAATATAGTAGTGTAATATTTAGGATATTATCCTAAAAGAGGCAGTCAGCAAAACCAGTAAATTTTGATTTGGGGATGGCCAGAAGTGATGTGAAAGTTGTTGCATCGCCCTTCGTGGGGCATTTCACCACCCGCACGGTCGGGGTTAAACTTTCTAATATAATCCGAGGCTTAACCTGTCCTCTTTTGACCGTTTGAACCTCGGATCAGAGGACTCAACAATCTCACTCTGTGTGAGGCGAGGCCGCAATTCAAAAGATTAGAACGATCTCGTACGCAATTTTTATATTACAGAAAAATGAAAGTAAAATATACGAAGGGATTTATGTCCACTTGGGGGAAGTCATTAAAAACGCCGCAAATTTCACAAAATGGTTTATTTTGCTTGATAAAGTTTAATTGTGCGAAAATAAATTCTTTGTCATTAAGAAAATATTTTTGAAAAAATTTAAAAAAAAATCTTCTGTACAATGTTTGGACCTCGAAAAAGGATTTTGCGTCCAAAATTACTCCAAAATTAGGACCCTGATGGCCAAATACAATCTGTTTAATTGAATTTTGATAATTTACCTACACCGTACCAAAATTGGTTTGTTTTGCTATATCCCACTGGGTGTTGGTATCCCGCGGGCATCCCTCATCCGGCATTGCTTTCCTCGGGGCCATTGTAGGTCAACACATCCCTCGGTCTCATTAGGGTACCGCCAGATCTGACAAGTCCCTCGCCCACAGTATCCGTGTAGGGTTATTGTCCTAGTCAGTACCAACTAATTAGCGTGCACCTAGATGTGTCCATTAGCGGCTGACAGATTCGGTTATGGCATGACATTGTTACACCTTGTCAACCGCAATCATGTTCGCCTATTGTGTCAAAGTCCCGAGAGTCATTAGTTCTGAAATTGGTCCGTTTAGAATAATTCAAAACTGGGGAAAAGCTTCAATTTAGATTACACTTTCCAAAATGAGGGTATTCTCTTCAACGATGACCTAAACCAAAACAGATTTTTTTCTCATTCCCGCTAAAGACAAGCTAACAGTGTAAAAGCCCCGTAGGTACAAGTTTTTGTTAAAAATTAGGGGAGTTGCTCGTAACATGCTTACCTATGCATAAAACGCTCACTTAGGCGCATGAGCTAGTCAATTCTACCGCATAATCTTTTCTGCTGTTTTGGTTCTCTCATCACCGCCGAAAACTGAAGATTATTTCGAGACTGTCAGTCAGTACTCGGAAGAGCTAACCACCTAACTTTCCAGAGTGTTATTCATTCCTTCACTCGTGTTCTTCAAAACGTTGTGTCTTCCACCATGGTCATGACGAATACACTTCAAAATTAAAGTGACCCTTTTCAATTTAATGAGGAAACGGAGTCTGGATAATACGAACCATATCGGCGGTTAAATGCACTTCTCTCTGAAGACTCCGCCAAAATTGTCTTTAATAGGTAAGTACCCCTTTTGAGCTCCTCAAAGATTTCCTGATTTCAGAACAGCCATCTCCGCCGGAAATTACTGCCTCCTCCCAACCCTTCAAGAAGTTAAGACCTCGAGGGCTTGAGAACTAAGAGACCAAAAAACGGCTCCTAAACATGCATAATTTGTCACCATTGTCCCCTTAAGGTATCTCCGCTTCAAAGGCGTTCCTTTTTAACCCTTAGACCCCTTCCACAAAAGAGTCTTCGCACAGCCTTTCAAAAACCACAACTTAACTTGTCTTGTCTTTGCCCGCAACTCTTCAAGACTTTCAGCCATTGTCTTCCTTTCGGGAGGTTCCCTTGTCGTCGCAGTGTTTTTTTTTTCTTTTTCGCCTTTTTCCAGAGCTCTTTCTCCCCCTCTCCGCCCAGCGTCCTTAATGTAAGGAAAGTCCAAGTTGTTTGCTCTCTCAAAAGTGTATAGACGCCTTGAAAAAGCTTTCATCAAAATGAAGAAAAAGGGGAAAGAGAGGGGAAAACCAGACGATGAGGGTGAAAAAAAGTTTGAAGGCCTTTACTCCGAAATTAAGCAAACGCGAGATTTTTGTTGGGTGATGGCAGCATGAAACTTCGAACGCGTGGTTTCTCATTGGGAATGATGATACCAGGGGAAAGCTGAAAAAAGTCCTAACATTTCACATCTCACGTTTTCACTTTTATTTCGGAGTAACTGATTTAAAAAAAATTTTCCTTCTGCCGAGCAGACTGCATAACAAAATTAAATTTGAAGATCCCGTATTTTTAGTAACAAGTACAGGTCTACTTCTTCGAGTGCCATACCCGCTAACGAGCGTAGGCAACCTCTCGCTACTAACTTCTGTTGAGCGGGTTGAACAGTTATCCCAGGAGTAGTAGGAACCTACAGTTTAGCGCCGACTCAGAACGGCAAATGTGAGAGGCTTTCCTGGGAAAGATACTCTCGTTGGTTTGCCAGTTCCTTCCGAGAGGTGATTATCAGTATAAGAAGATATTCAGGATGCTGCTGGGGTCGAACCAACAGACCAACGCTCAAACCACTGAGCCACTGATAACCACAACAAGTACCTACTGTGATTATTATCGTACTTATAAAGTAACTTTATAGTATAACAGTTACTGTTATCTATATATATAAAAATTAATCAGTATTTTGTTGCTGATCGCATAACTTGAGAACGGCTGGACCAATTTCAATAACTTTTTTTTATAATGTTCGCAAAAGCTTAAGGAAGGTTTTGATGAGCTACAACGTGTGTCTGAAACCCATCGATCATACGATGCATGTATGGGTTGTGTGGGATGTATGGGATGGTGTATGGGATGTATGGGATGTGTGGGATGTATGGGATGGTGTATGGGATGTATGGGATGTGTGGGATGTATGGGATGGTGTATGGGATGTATGGGATGTGTGGGATGTATGGGATGGTGTATGGGATGTGTGGGATGTGTGGGATGTATGGGATGGTGTATGGGATGTATGGGATGTGTGGGATGTATGGGATGTATGGGATGTATGGGATGTGTGGGATGTGTGGGATGTGTGGGATGTATGGGATGGTGTATGGGATGTATGGGATGTGTGGGATGTATGGGATGGTGTATGGGATGTATGGGATGTGTGGGATGTATGGGATGGTGTATGGGATGTATGGGATGTGTGGGATGTATGGGATGGTGTATGGGATGTATGGGATGTGTGGGATGTATGGGATGTGTGGGATGTGTGGGATGTATGGGATGATGTATGGGATGTGTGGGATGTATGGGATGATGTATGGGATGTGTGGGATGTATGGGATGATGTGTGGGATGTATGGGATGATGTATGGGATGTGCGGGATGTATGGGATGTATGGGATGTGTGGGATGTATGGGATGGAATTGCACTTGCCCTTGCTTCTTCAGGAATTGCAGCTACATTGTTGGAAGGTGGTCGAACAGCTCATTCAGCACTCAAGTTGCCGCTGAACGTGCAAATAAATGAAACTCCAACTTGCAATATTTCTAAAAACTCTGGAATGGCCAAAGTGTTACAGCAATGCAAATTAATTGTGTGGGATGAATGCCCGATGGCACACAAAAGATCGTTGGAGGCACTAGATCGCACAATGCAAGATTTAAGAAACAATCAATATCACTTTGGTGGTGCAATGATACTGTTGGCAGGTGATTTCCGTCAAACATTGCCAGTGATACCACGATCAACGCCAGCTGATGAACTTAATGCGTGTTTGAAGTCATCTGTCTTATGGAAATATGTGAAAACAGTCAAATTGACTATGAATATGCGTGTTGAGTTGCAGAAAGATGACCAATCTGGAGAAGTGTTTTCTAAACAATTACTGGCCATTGGCAATGGTAACATCCCGGTTGACACTTTGTCTGGATGTATTACATTACCTTCCGATTTTTGTCAATTCACCAAATCAAAGACTGAGCTAATTGAGAAGGTGTTTCCAAATATAGCTCAAAATTATAAAAATCATGTTTGGTTGAGTGAACGTGCTATATTGGCTGCAAAAAACATTGACGTGAAAGAAATGAATTTCCAAATTCAAAATGAAATTGCAGGCGAATTGATAACATATAAATCACTTGATTCCGTTACTAGCGAAGATGATGTTGTTAAATATCCAACAGAATTTTTAAACTCACTGGAATTACCCGGATTACCGCCTCATAATCTAAAATTAAAAATCGGATCGGTAATTATTATGTTGCGAAATGTCAACCACCCACGTCTTTGTAATGGTACTAGGCTTGCGGTTAAGAAACTAATGAATAACGTTATTGAAGCTACAATTCTTAAGGGAAAATACAAAGGAGAAGATGTTTTAATCCCACGAATTCCGATGATTCCAACCGACGTGCCATTTAACTTCAAACGATTGCAATATCCAGTGCAGCTTGCATTTGCAATGTCGATAAACAAATCGCAAGGGCAGTCCTTGAGTGTTTGCGGAGTGAATCTAGAAAATCCATGCTTTTCACACGGTCAGTTATATGTCGCCTGTTCCCGTGTTGGGAAACCATCAAATTTGTTTTTTTTCGCGCCAGACAACAAAACAAAAAATGTCGTCTACCAAAAAGCACTGGCAAATTAATAAAATGTTGAAATTAATAAAATCCTTTTTTTTTACTACTGACCCATAAAATACTGATTCATAGTTAGTTTTGATATCTAAAATTGATAGTAGGTTTGATATCTGACATTGATTCCAATTCTAGAGAAGAAGTTAAACGTACCTACTAATCTTATTTCAGATATCTAGCTTAATAGTAAATGTAGACTAACAGTGTACTTAAATTTTATTTTCGTAACATGGTCATCCAGTTTATACGGGACAAATTATGTTTCATTTTATAAATAATTAAAATTTAGGACCTCTCAGCGACAGCAACGCGTCGCCGGGTCAGCTAGTACTATTATATTTTTGGATTTCTCCACAAGCTATAGTATGGCTGTATATTATGGGAAAAGCTTTTACAGTGCAACCCCATAGTCTGTAGCCGGGTGATTCCAAAAAAAACGGAAATCGGTAAGTACTCGCCTCTGTAGCTTCCAAAAATTACCCAATCTTCCAACTTTTTTTTGTATAGCTCCACACGAAATGCTCTACCACTCTAAATACTTCTGAATTATTTCGGCTAATGTCCTAGGAGAAAATCGAGATTTACTACAGAAAACTCCACGACCTTCACGCGTACTCAAGACCTATGAGCAAGTTTGTAATCGATTTTAGATCCCATATCATGGATTTACAGTCAACGCCTTCTCCCCAAGTGATTAGGAGATTCCATATTTCAATAGTTTACTACGTCCAAGGGGTTATCAATTATCTAAATGCAGAACCACCCTCTAAAAGTTGCGTACTCACGATGACTCGAGACCGGCACAAGAAAAAAAGTTAGTTTATCATTTCGCCTGAAGAGCGCGTTTTTAACTATTTCGATCTCCGAGCTAGTCCGTTCAGTAGCCCAACATCCCTGGAAGGGAAAATACGGCTCGTGGGGGATCTCCAGCAGCCAAAGAAAAATTGTCACAGAGTTTACTGAGCTAAGTCATGTTTGTTGAGATACTTTTTTTCCAGACATTCACGCTCGTAAAATGAGTAATTCAAATTGTTTGATTAGATTGTAATCACCCGTAGAACACAAAACGGGTTCGTGTGGCGATGAGAGCCCAGTTTACCCTTCTGGAACAACAGAGTTAGCTTGTCAGCCATTTTGAGATACTTTCTCATGACCGTCACACTCAAAACCTTCACGCGACCATCACGTTTTACCAAGTCAAACTTGTGAAGGTCATGAGGGATTAGTGAAGGTTTGGATGATTTAATAACCTATCTCATTGACTTGACCAAGTTATTGTAGTATATATGTACGTATATTGTATTATTACTAGGTAAAAGGCAAGACTATTGAGAAAAACTCATGACCTTCACTCAAGAGTTCATAACCTTCACACAAAAGTTCAAGACCATCACGAAAACTCAAGTCCTTCACGCCTAGCTTTCTCCATTTCAGTTGCAGAAATTGACCTTCAAATCTAGTTTCTAACCCTAATTATATTTTATATTCGGTTACTGGCTACGGATACTGAAAGTAATTGGGAATATATATTGAGTTCCTCAATAGTTATAACAACACCAATTCATGTGATGGTCTTGAGGAAAGCACATAAATCCGTCGTCGTTTTGTAGTGATATCTTTTTGGGGGCTACATAAAGTATCTCACCCTATATATTTTCGAAAACTAGGGCTTTCCCTGGACCGGAATCAATAACACTTCTAGAGAAAACGATGGAAAAATTTTCGGCCTAAACGAAACCCCAAATTTCCGTTTTTTTTTTTTTTTTGGAATCACACGCTCCATTTGAACCCCTGAATCACACCGACTTGTTAGCATGGTGCATGCTTTTCGCCAGGGTTTTAACCCTGCAGTTAAAACTGCTTCCAAGATAGAATAGAATAAAATTTATTAAATGCCATAGAGACAAGGTCTGTGTAATTTAATGGTCACTCCAAAGAGATAGAGGCAACTACAGCTTGCATCCCCCCCCCCCTCCCACCGTAACGCTGCCAAAAATACGTCACCAGCCCCCTACTGCAGTAGGCTACATGTAGCCTCTCCTTAACCCAAGGTGAAGTTGATTCCACGTTCACATACAAGGTAAATTCAGCCGAGAGAACCTCAACAGGCTGGTTCTTCATCTTCTTTCCAACACACTGGGACGTTCATTTTCGAGTTAGTAAACAGATGCAGGGCTGGAAGCTCGTCTAACTGACTGCATGCGGCTACCTAATTGCGAATTTAAGTAGTCATTAACGTTGATTTTATCACAGGGCCCGGTAGGAGAGGAAATGAATGGCTTGAGCGGCGGGTAGGTGCGAGAAAATCTCCTCCAAGGAATTAATTATTCACCCTGGTTAATTACTGACGCTGCTTGAAGGAAGCGCCGCCGACGCAGTTTCTCACTTGCCCTTCGCCTCCCCTGCTCCGAGTCAAAAAGGATTCCCGTGTATCCGAGTGGGTACTTTCCTGATAAGGTGAGCAATTTCTGGGTTGAACACGGGAATAGTCGCCAAGGTGGAAATTAGGCCGAGTCCTGACACATCAGGCTGCTACAAGGAAATGACTACTAGAAGTGAACTTCTTGGTTGGTGATGACGACTCTCTGCAGGATTTCATGCCTATTCTGTTGCATAGTTTCGACTAGGTAATTCTGAAATTCAAAAACCCAGCAAAACTACTGGGGTTTATCATTCATGAAATTCAATCATCGCTGTGGAGTGGTTGTACAAGGGGTCTCTTAAAGCCATTCGTCGTCCAGAGTTACTTCGTAGACCCTTGAAACTTCGTCGAGGTGAAATGGAAAGTGTAACTGGAGGGGAGCGGGGCAAAACAAAGCAAGCAGAGCAGAGATAAAAACTTTGCCAAGTTTACACAAGGGTTTATTCTTCCGTTGCATAAAATAAAATAAAAATTGTTTACCTGTATAACCTGATAAGGGTACCCCCTAATGAATGGAGTCTGCATAAAAATGTTTCTAAAACCACACCCCCCTCGACCCTCTACCTACCCGAAATCCTACACAATTCATCAGACAAGCCGGGCGATTGGCTACAGTTCTGATATTCTGAATATCTTAGGTGCGTGTGTCGATCGTGTCTATCGGTGGGTGTGTTCCTAACCAAGATGTAATTTTTGTGTGCTGGGTGGAGTACTGAAGGCGTTATGTCCATCGTTTCTGGTTGCAGGATGTGTGTGGACCAGGTAAGCCTTCCCAGGGTCCACACTTGAAGTGTCGAGGGTTCCCTCTGACTTTCCCACGTATCCCTGATGGCAGCAATGGGTCAGAAGGGTCTTCTCTGGGTCCATGCGCACTCTCGTGGGACAAGGGGTCAGCTTGCTCCAGGATGGGGTTTCCCCCTATCCAGCCAAAATTTCGTGATCTGGCCTTTAAAGTACCAACCATTAATTGCGGTTCCCGACACTCGTCTTTCAAATTAATTGTACTCGAAGCTCGTGGATCAAGTTACAGAGAACCTCTCAAGCTCCATTTGGAACGACCCAGTCCCACTCAGTTGGCTATGGATTCCAAACCCTTGTTGGGTTACAGCAATGACGTTCTGGGATTGGCAAAATAAGTCTAAAGCTAGTGTTAACTAACCTCAGAAAGTTTTAGCATAGAACACGCTTTAGCCGAAACCTAACTGCCCGAAAACGTTAGTCAGGGAGGGGGACACGGGATAGTCACGTTGATGTATTACGTAATATATAAATATTCGTTAGGCCACTAGTTCGGCATCCTCTTTTGTCTTAATGTTAGGCCACTAGTGCGGCGTCCTCACCTGTCGTCCTTCTGGCTATAGTTCGGCATCCCCTTTTGTCTTAGCGTTAAGCCACTAGTTCGACGTCGGGTTGTTACTTTTCCAAAAAATTAAAAGTCCTTTTTTCCTTAAAAAAAAACTGCTTCAATCGCGCGGTTAATAAAGCATATTCCATGTTTCTTAAATTTCAGCCGTAGGCACTAAGCAGTTTTTTTTTTTTTGCGCTGTGTGGGGCGACATGGGCTCAATTGTGTGAAAATTGTGTTTCCCTAAAAGGCTTTTTACCTCAGCTTTTTTTCCCCCGCGAAGACGTCGGGGAATCGGGTACCCTTGTAACCACTGAGTTACATCTCCAACTCAGCCCCGCAATAGTGTTGTTATTTCTCGTTTAATGCCTCCACCTTACCTCCGCCATACCACGTCTCCTCGCCTCCAAAGGAAGTCGGGGGTTCGCCCCTGCGTCGCATAACAAGAGGTTTTCCTTCTCCGTCGGCTTGCACAATCATTCTGTCGCCTCCGGGGCGGGAACCTAAAAAGTTACTAGGACACGTAACTCAACCCTTCTCATTCCCAGAATCTTTTTCTCACCTCCGACGGCTGCAGCCGTTCTATGAAAATAACCCCATTCCCTTATCCGCTTAGCCGCACTATCGGATTCAGGACGAATCTCAGGTTGTCGCTAAAGCTTTTGACGAGACCATTTCCTTGATCGATTCACGGGTTACCACCTTATCAGATTTCATGAGAGATTTTTTTTTTTTTCAAATAGCATTTCATCATGCGGGGGTACACCGTTAGCAAGTCGAGGATTATCGTAACAATCTTGATGTCCTCGAGGTTGGATCAATGTTGAATTGACGGTCGGATTTTACAGGATAAATCAATCAGTCGAATCCAGACGTGGAAGCAAGGAACCTTGTTAGCCATCAAACCGGAAATTGTGCGGGAACTGGGACACCTTCAGCTTCACCCTTTTTTTCAATCCTTTCACAATGTGTTGCCTTTGTCAGAATTGAAGGGCTGTGAAGCGAGAATAAGTAGGATATTAAACTGTTTTCTCGCTCTCTGGAAAAGCTGCCAAAATCTATCTAGCTAATGTACCTATTCACGGGCCATTTTCATCGTCTTAACGTAAATCAAACTACGTCATCAGCCGAGCTATCTGTGCTTACGATAGCATTGGTACAGATGTGGTAACTTTCGATAACAAAGAGGCCATAATCTTCAGCTGTTTCATAATACTATCCGTTTCAAGATGTCTAGATTCCAAAAACGAAACGTCCGTCCGCCGTCCGAGCCGTTTTGGGCAGTAGGAGTTTTCTCCAAAATCTGAAATTTTGACAAAATACTTTGTCTATCATATCGTTGTGCCCGCAAGGTTTTCAGCCCGATCGGCCCCAAAAAATGGGGCGAAAGTAGATGTTTTTTGAAGGATTTCGGCTATGGGGTCAATTTTGGTGTCGTTTTCGAAGTATTTTTGGACGTAGAATCCATTTTTTGGTGGTCCCAGAACGATCCGATTTCACTGTGGGGATCTATAGAGATTTCATGGGTGCTAAAAATGGGATTTTTGAAGGATCCCAGGTCAAATATTTTCAGAGTAAAAAAAAAATTGAAAAAATGTTTTGATAAAAAGATTTTTTTCGGAAAAAAAAAAATTGGTAGATTTTTTGGACAGATGTGGGATCTCGAAAAATTTAAATCCATTTTTCGAGGTCCCACGTCAGTCCGATCAATGTAGGATAGGTCCTACAATTTTTTTATTTTTTTTTTTCAAAATTTTGTTTGTTGAACCTGAATTAATTTCTTTTGGTTTATTATTCCTGGAGTAATACACCTATATAAAATAAAAATTTGATACTATCCGTATTAAGATGTCAAAGAAAAATAAACCCTTGTGTAAAATTTTTTTCTTTTGACACAGAAATAATTTTTGCACAAGACTTGTGCAAAAATTATACTTAGTATCCTATATCAAAGAATAATAATCCCTTGTGTAAAATTTGCAGCGTTTATTTAAATCCCTACTGCGTTGTCTTCAACTCGTGGACGGCGGAACGGACCTTCCAATTTGGAATCTATACATCTTTAAACGTGGAAATACCTAATGACAAATTTTGAAAACGATCAAAATTTTTAACCCCCGATTCAAATAATTTGGAATTATTCCAAATTGTATTATACCAAGAACATTAATCAAAACGGGATCACATAACGCTCGCTGATGAGGGGGAAGGGACCAAGCGGTAGGCGATGGCGAGGAGGGCCAAAACCGACCAAAGCCCGTTCGCTCAGTGCTCCTGCTCGTAAGCCATCAACATGAGATCCTCCAGATTGTTGTCACTCTAGCCCTGTTTTGATGATTTTAAATTTTGAAAAACTCCTTTAACAGTCGACTTGGGTGTAAGAAGTGTTACCGAAAATTTGTAAGAAAATCAAAAAGAGACTTGCATACGATGAGGCAAGGCTACGCCAATAGAAGTTTGGCTTCAGCAGACTTAGTCTGCTGAAGCCTAACTTCTATTAGCTGCTCGAAATGACTCAAACCTAGCCAGCACCTGCTGGTGCCATTCCTGGCAGTTGGTGCCATTCCTGGCAGTTGCAGGGACCAAGCCTGAAGACAACAGGGATTTAGGAAATCACAAGTGCGAAGAGAAGAATTTCCAAGATGTTGAGGAGTGTAAAGAAAAATCTCTCTATCTTTTCCGAGCAAAAATAGATGGTTTTTCTTCTTTCAGGAAAATCAAATCCCTTAGTTCCTGCTGAATCATTAAACTCTGTGGCCAAAATCAGAGGAACTAATCCCGCTGAGGAGGAAGAACCAAGATATTATCCTCAGTAAAGAGAGTAAACCAACCTTCGTAGTTGGAGGCGAAGAGGAAAGCAATTGAAATGAGCGTTGAAGAACGTTTAAAATCCCAAGTTTGGAGAAGATGGTGCCCTTTGTGTCATGACGTGTTTGGTTAGCTAATTCCGTTTCACCATTGTTCATATTGTTGTAATGTCGTGTAATGTACACTTTATTTGACTCCGCAGAATTCAGGATCAGCTGACTCGTTTCTTCCTTTTTCAACATTCTCCTCGCATGAATTTAACATAAGAAGTAGGTACCCGTCCGATAGAGCAGCCAGGTTTATCACTCGCTACCGTAGAATGGCCAGTTTAGACCTTTTCTTTCGCTGAATTGTTCATGTGGAGAAACGCCCTTTTCAAGGTTTAATTTTACTCTCAGCTCTCATTGTGTGCTCAGCTCAACTCTGCGCTATTTAATTGCATTCCTCCTAGCTGGAGAAATTACTTTAATACCTATTTTGTTGCGGGAACTATTACCGGGGATTCTCTCGGGTGGGTCTAAACTAATGAGACGTCCACGACATACCGGCCTGAATGGGCTGTTTCTGTCGCCGTTTTTATCCATTTTAAAATCATAAAGAAAGGCGAGGTAAACAAAAAGGTGCCTCGTGAATCATGCCTTGCTATTTACGAAACAGGTGATGTCACAGCGTGCTCTCATTTCAGGGATTGTGTTCGAGCTAATCTCTTCAGGGTAATAAGACAAGGAGAAGTTGGCTGCCTTGTGACAATAATTGACAACAGTACAATTATTGTACTTGTAGGCTTATTCTTCAGTTTCACACCTGAACAATTCTTGGTACCTATCAGAATCTCAAAATAAAGTAGTAATAAACAAGGAATCACTCTTTTTTAGATCAAACTTTCAGATCAAACATGTAGACTTATTCAAGTCATTGACGAGCAGCGGAACTACATATTAGGTTTACATAATTACATAATTACATATATCTACATGTAAAATTACATATTATGTAATCCTTTGATCACTTACTATTATAAGAAAAAGGTATATCACTCCTAATTTTAGAATTTGTTTCATAGGTATTTGGTGAAAGTTCAGTTTAAAAAATCCTCGTGGTACTGTATCTTCTAAGCGGTGAATTTCTATGAATGGAATTTCTATGAATGGATTTTTTTTCGTGAATCTATCAACACCACTGATCATACATACAAGCATGATCGGTAGTGTGCCACAATAGACCAAAAAAAAACAAAAAATCAGCAAAAACCTAAATCTTATGATATTGATTTTGAAACCCTCCAATTTGTGACTGTGAACGAGCGAAGAGAGATCCCCATTTTAAATGTTCAATCATCAGCTAAATCAACGATATTAAAATCAGCGAGGAAATGCTCAACATAGGATTACAGATTGGTAATAATTTCTCCCAATAATATTATAATATGACATTATCATTCGTATTGAAACAAATGAGGCTTTTGAATTGTCTATTTCGTCTAATAGGTATGGTGTTGTTTACGGATTCATTTTTAGGAATCCCTTATCTTTCCTAGCACTATATTATAATATATTAGGGGAAACTATATTATAGTTTCCCCTAAATTATAAAAAAAGGTAACATGACCTAACTCAATATTTTTGCCATTTGGTTCAGAAATCAACTTGTCTTCATAAAATGAAGATATTAAATTTATATCTTTATTTATATATTTATATATTTATTTAATAAATCCACCTTTTATTTAATAAAATTTTATTTAATAAAATTTATATAATAATTTAATAAATCCACAAATTTTGCGGATTTGAAGGTCACAAAAAATGGATTGGGACAACATAGCGTTGCACAACCTAACTCGGATGTCTCCCGTATAACAATGCCCCTTGTTGAAGGTTTTGTGACAGCTATTTTCATTAAAGAATGACCTCAATTGTTAACTCACTAAAATAGTTCTCGCGTGCAGATTACATTTTTGGCTAAAAATAACAAGAGAAAAAGTTGAGGCTGAGGTCGGTCACGTTGGATGCCCTTGTCGTCGATGTTTTCAGGCGGAAATCTCGAGATTGGTCATGTTGGAGGATTATCATACGACAACACTCTCACCTTCAACTTAAAATGGTAGGAGCAGACTCTTTTGTTGTTTACCGAAGGAATAGCCCAACTCTACCGGAATTTTCGAGCATCTTGCCAAAAACTGGAGTTGCCTAACCCTTAATAAACTAATATTTTTTAATAGGTACTGTCAAATGCTTTTTATTAGCCAGCTGATATTTAATAATGGTCAACGGACAGTTGATTTTTCTGCTTCGATGATGTTGGTGCATTAGAGGTCCATCATCAAAGATTTGAAATGCGAGCGCGAAAGTCGAAAAGATGACGGATTTATTGATTTTAAAACGACTAAAAAAATGACCGAGGTCTGAGTTGAGGCCTGTCGATTCAGAGGAATGCATGAAATGTCTTATACTGCCAAATGGGTGGATTTTTTAGATGTGAACCCCTCACATGTAGTAGGAATCCCTATGTATGTCCTGGCTTCGAGATTGAGAGGATCAATCCGTCCTTTAGGGGACATTTGAAAAAGTTGTGAATAGATTGGACTTGGTTAGAAGACTCCATCTATTAATGAACCACGTGTATTCGGAAGCACGCAACGTGCAGAGTGTAGTAGCAGGATTGCAAGTTTGTGCCGAGTTTAAACTAAAATCTACGAGCGAGCAGTGGCGATTCCTATTATCCAACGTGGCCCAATTTCTCACACGACGAATTTCTCACATAACAATTTCAGTTCCGCCTCATCTGTCTTCTCCGAGAGGATTTCCAATTTTTAACCATTAACCAATCAAAAATGGAGAGAAGAGCGAAACAGCGCTTTAGTTACCTTGTAAAAATGAACATCTAGTGACAGTAAATGTGACACACATATGTGAAGAGTCACTCTCATTTTTGAGGGCTGTTGTGGCTGACACAACCCACTTAAAAATTTCAATAAGTGTCAAAAAAAAAAAAAAATGCGAATTACTAATTTTCCGTCGCTTCAAAAATTAACAGCGTGTTTCCCATGGCGAATTCATTCATAATTTATTTATTATTTTTCATTTTAGGTATTTGTTTCTTTGTTTTTATAGAAAGTTTCTCATATACAGATATTGTAGGTACCTATACAAAAACAGACTTTTTATATTTTTTCGGAACTCACAAAAATGAATAATGTGTAAGTTCTTACAAAATACGAGTCGTACAGTACGTAACTCACAAATTGACGTGTAACATTAAGTCTGTTTGTTTCGTCAAGTGTGATTTTTTCGATTATACCTACTCGTGAAAAACACTCGATGGGATACCTACTATATTTTCCCTATGCATACTATATATTTTTTGTCTTTTTTACCGACGTTACTATATTTTGCTGAGACTTGTCTGGTAACCCTAATCATGAAACACTCGTGAAAATTACCTAGGCCGATGAATCATGCGTCGTGAGATTTGTCTTCCCTGCAATCCGAAGTAGGACCTATATAAGGAGGAGGCAACGTTGAAAAATGTAGATCACCTCTTGGTAACCTCGTGAAAACAACATGGTAAGTTCCAACATCTTAACTCACCAGTCAATTTTATTATTTATACATACCACGTCAAGTGGACCATAAAATAGTATAAATAATTTCAAGAACGTAATGGTGCACCTTTTATTGCCACAAACAGCAAAATATATATACCTATAGGTACTTCCTAATGGTAAGTTTATTAAGGAATTATTAAATTTCGAGAAAATTCGGTAATTCGTAATGTAACACATTGAATGCTACACCTGGTCATGGTATAAATTCAGGGAGTGTCACACGATTATGAGCTGAATCCTGACCGTGTAATTTGGTGTCCTACTTTTGTTTTGATATTGTTTGAAAGTGGTAGAGTGGGTGGGGACAATAGTTTCCAGTTTTGACATTCGGCGCTCTCCCCGCTTTCCAGAACGTCCTACCGATTTTAAAATTGTCTTGTATTGTAGTTTAACATCTTCCAGTTCTACCAGTTCTACATCCAGTACATAAAATTTAATGGTTCATTTACCAAAACATTTAGAGTGCGAATTTTCCATTTTTCCAGAACACCCGTATGGAAACGTTTACCCCACGCAGGGTTAAATGATAAAGATGTGTAATATATGCTATAAGATATTTGATAATAATATTATTAAATCATGTTATGATATGAGATAGAAAAATTCTTCGGATTCCTCATTTAATGAAGGAATTTAATGAGGAATCTGAAGCAAGTCAAGGGATCACTAAACCACTTGTTTTCTTGATGGTCTTTCTTCGGCAGCATCCGCCGTTCTCCACAAACTGCTTCCGTGGGACCGTCACTATTCCTATTTATGGTTTATAAACCAACCTAATATAATAATATTATACCTACTTTTTATGCGATTTTGTGCGTACTTGAAATTAAATACTACTTAATATGAAGAAAAACGCAAAAAGTGATTGAATAGCAAAACTAGAACGTTTGAAGAAGTGGAAAAAACAATAGCATAGTCGTAGGATTTATAATGGAAAAAACAATAGCATAGTTAGCAGGATTTATAATGGCTTAAAAGTAGGTACTTACTTCTCTCTCTAATGCCCATTACTGCAGACTAATGAGCCTCAAACTGTTAACTGTTAACAACTGGCTGCGGTGCTGTCGAATAAGTCTAAAGGGAGATAATAAGCACTTGTTCAACCAAGAATAGAGGTGACTCGTTTCCACAATCAAATAAGGCTGTATGAAGTAAATATTTGCGTTTTGGGGACTACTGACTTATAATTAACAATGACTGAAAATTCGGGATTTTTAAGATGAATTTTCTCCGCCTAAATCGGCCATTTGGCCCACTGTGCGACGTAGAAATGGGAACGGAAATATAAATGGAAATTGGTTGGGTTGGCAACCCACCAATTCAACCATAGCACTAAGTCTTTAGGTCGGTTTCTAATCTCGACGCCGACAGTTCACAAATAGGAACAAATAAACATTAAATGATTCATCGATAAACATTAAATACATTATAAACATGTTAAACTTGATAACAACAAACTTGACAACACAACCAACACAATGAAACAACAACTCAAACTTGAATTAAAAAAAAAAAAAAAAAACACTAAAATTTAACATTATGTAATGTGGGAGAAGGGAGTTGGAGCATGTTCCTGCAGATCATATTATATTTTATAATCAAAATATCTCCACTTTTTTCAGAATGTTCTACTGTCAACTGTATTGCTGTTATGGGTTGGTGCCAACGGACTACCCCAAACAACGCCACCACCACCACCACGACCACTGCCACTGCCACCACCACCACCACCACCACCACCACCACCGCCACCGCCACCGCCACCACCACCACCACCACCACCACCACCACCACCACCACCACCACCACCACCACCACCACCACCACCACCACCACCACCACCACCCACCACTACCACCACCACCACCACCACCCACCGCCACCACCCACCACCGCCACCACCACCGCCACCACCACCACCCACCACTACCACCACCACCACCACCACCACCCACCGCCACCACCCACCACCGCCACCACCACCGCCACCACCGCCACCGCCACCACCACCACCACCACCACCACCACCACCACCACCCTCCACCACTACTACCACCACCACCACCACCCACCACCGCCACCCACCGCCGCCACCACCACCACCACCACCACCACCACCACCACCACCACCCACCACCACCACCACCACCACTTCATATTCTGGGTGGGCAACACCACTTCACCTGACAACACCACATCACCTGACAACACCACTTCACCTGACAACACCACTTCACCTGACAGCACCACTTCACCTGACAGCACCACTTCACCTGACAACCTTAAGGCACATAGGGGGGGCCTGGAAAATGGGTACCCATTTCCCTGGTCCATACTAGTTGAGGTGCCCCAATGTAAAATTTACATTATTTAATAATAAACTTGCGCATGTTTTTGGGTGGTGTTAAACATTTACCCACCAAGTTCTATAGAATGTATTTTTGTCTTGTAATGGAAATAAATAAATAAATAAATAAATAATAAATAAAATTTATGATGTTATAAATGGGGAGTTCGCATTGATTTTAGATTTGGAAATCTTCCCTACCATTCAATAATATGGCTAAAATGTAACGTGCACAGACTCCAATAACAACGAAAAAAATCATTGTAGGAGATATAACGAAAAAACGAAACGCACAGTTTGAATCGGCCGGGGTTTCCCACCAGTCACTCTTGAGGTAGTGACGTCACAGTTCCAGTGAATCTCTCACCCGGAGCGCTAGTGTCGTCAGCTTATATGATGAATTTATAGCAATTATAACTTGTTCCATAACAACTTGGGAAACAAAATTAACTTTTAATTATAATACACAATACTTGAAATTTGAAGCCTTATCAGAAGGATTCACAGCTCAATTGAATTTTATTCTGTGATCAGTAGTGGAGATCCCTACATTTGGGCGCGATGTAGCGCAGACCTCACTTTGAGGACCAGTGCGTGCAAAGCGTTTCATTCTCATCTCCATCAGCATTTTTCTTCTCACCATCCTACACTTTTTCACTTCAGCACTGTTATATGTGCAAAGAATTTCATACATACAGCTCAACAGTAAAGAAAATTCTTCGGTTTTTACCAATTCTCAAGCAATAAACGTCACCAATTTCTAGATCAGCAAGTTTCGACGTTCAAGGCTGGCCATAATATGGCTACATGATATTATCACCATCCTCGACTATGTAACTCGTGTTTCAGCGCAATACAGGGTTGAAAAATCGAAGAAAAATGATAAAAAGTATCTTTTTCAGTGTATTTTGAGGAGCGTTCCGCACAAACATTTATTTACTTTTACTTTTTTATACTATTGACACATGTGTCGATGCGTGTGTATACGACATGTTCCTACTTCATTTCTGGAATATATACCAAGCACGGTACCGGTGGAATTTACATCTAACCCTTTATATAGGTACCTGCTAAGTAACCGGTGGAATTTGCACTAGCAAAACTAAACGGTGGCATTTACAATTATTGTATACCTATTATATTGTATACCTATTATAGGTAAATTCGGTGGAGTTTACCCGTTCCCCACTCTACACCCGCCCTCTCCCTTCACCACTTCACGTTTTCTCTGTAGGTGCCTACGGTAGGCAACCTATGTGATTACACGTCTAACACACCGTGTCTTCGCGTGAGGTGCCTCATGACATTGAAAATCACGAACTTTTCTTTTTCGAAATTTAACATGACCGTGCAAGACTCAGAGTGCAGTGAATTGAGCCAACATGGATTTGACCTAATTCACTACCTACTGTATTGTCCATCGGCTCCACGAGAATATCCACACTTCTCCACCCCCCCCCCCCCCCCCCCACATTCTAACTTTCCCCGACAGGACACATTTGCGTTTGCCTCGTCCTTTTCCGACGCAATGAAAAATATCGTCAACAACGCAACCGGAGAGAATAGCTCAACTAATGTGCGTAAGCTATAGCACTCACAAAGCAAGCATCCATTAATCACATCCTACCAGATTACCTCTCGAAACCGCACCCCATAACTCCTCCACTCTGACCCTGCTTATTCTTTATTGGACATCAAGCTAATAAATTAGTCAGATCTAATTGGGGAATCCCCAGATAAGTAAGTAATTGGATTTCTCCCGATTTCGTAAAGTTTGATTTATAATTTCGGGAGAGTTTAATTAAAATACTAACTTGTTGGGATCAGATAATGAATGAGCACAGGCGCCTCGCTATATTGATAATTTGCTCAGATTTCAGTGACGATTCGTGCCTTAAGTCTCAACTACTTACTTCCAAGAGAACTGTTCCGTTTCATTGACCAGAAAATGATGACTTTGAGTGAACCGGTTTACGATTTTATCCTGTCGCTTAACATTGACGAATAATTTTGAAGACATCAGGCAAAGATAACATTTTACATTAAATTTATAAATTTTATAAAGATTTTACTCCTGATGTACTAAAAAGATAATCAGACTTGCAAGATAACGTCTCTCGGGGTCTGCAGGGTTAGTGCACGGGTCCCAGATGAGGATGACCAAAGACTTATTGTGGGAACTCACCCTGATAAATAGCTCTAGGAAATAGCTTTCTTTCCCTAATTTCCGTAGCTCTAGGAGACACAGAAAAACGAGGCTGCTCCCTTCGAAAATATTCTTTCCTACATGGATCTCTAGATGGAGAACTTATTTATGAGTGCCCATAACAACTTCCACATAAACTTCCACATAATATGCTCATATTATACGTCGGACGTTTATGTGGAAGTTGTCAAAATAGGGAGTGCATTTTTTTTTTATTGGTTGGTGGATGGGGGATCTGTAAATGGGTTTTTGTATGTTGCGATTCCAGACAAAGCCGGAGGCGTGTGGCGGCCTTTTTTTTTTTTTTTTTGACAACAACGCTGTGGACGTCAAAAGTTACCTCCTCTTCGGCCCATACAAGGCTTGTCAGAAAAGCACAGTTCGCTCATAGTGGGGTTTATTACAGGAACGACCAATTATTCTCGGCTCTAGCACATTTATAATTTTAGTGTGGTGTCTTGGCGATTAATGTGTTGAAAACACAAATAATTCTGAAGAGATAGAAGAGAACGAATGACCGAATTAAATGAAAATTCAATACTTCTCATTAGAACGTTGATCAAAAGAAATTTTATCGCCAAATATTATATAAAAAATTATAATCATTTACTCATGAACAATAAACGAATTGAAAAACTTGGTCTTTGCAGATTCATTTTTAACATGAAAGAGTGAATTGGATATTTTCATGAGTCGACCTCAACAACAGGCTTTTGAATTTTTGTCAGAAATCCTTCTGACGTGTTTCGGATATTTCCTGTGTGGTAAACGTGTTATTCACCTTTAATTAGGTAACAAAAAACCGGACGGTAGACCTATGGTTCTAAAGTCAGATAATTTAATAATGATTAATTTTACACCAACCCTCTACTTGTAACCAACCGCTAAACTTCCTTAGAGACCAATCATGTGATTATAGTTTTCGCGATCATGTTGCGCTCAAAATCCCCCGTGACTTGACGAAAACAAAATTTGTTCCATTTAGGGCCGGTTTTTGAAACCATAGTCAAATCACCGCAAACGAGTGGTTTGGTGACCACCGTCAAACGCGATTTTACAGCCGCTATTTTGTCGGCGTTTTTAGAACCATAGTCAGCGTTCCGACAGCTGACCACGCCGCTAAAATTTTGGCGCCTTGAATATTTTCCCTAGGTGAAATTTTTTCGTCATTGCGGGTTTTGACAACTCATTTGTGAGGAAGGAGTTCACATTTCCCGCTTCTTCTGCCTTCAACATGTCATTATTTTGAGCGTTATTTGAGCGAAAAAAGTAAACAATTATCTCCATCTCTTTCTACCACTCCGCACCCTCCGCGCCGCGGAGTCCGCGGCGGGCCGTCTCGTCAGTCAGTTGTTCCTCGTCAACCAATGAAAGCGGTGGTCACGGCTCCGTAAAAATTTGACCCCAGGGTCCTGCTGTGGTTACCGTTTCGTAAAAATAGCGGCCCGTAAAACGGAAACTAAGGTTCAAAAAACGCTTTTTCCGTTTTACAGCCGTCAGAGTCGTCTTTTACGGCCGTCAGAGTTTGGTTTCAAAAACCGGCCCTTAATGGAAACGTCCTGTTGATCATTATTGCACTGAAACTGCAATTTTGATCCGTTGATACTTTTGTTTTGTCGCGTAAGTCTAACGGAGAAAATCTTGCGGCTAAAGGAAACACGCTGATTGATGGCGAAGAGGTCTGGAGAAAACGTTCTCCATTACAGACCCTACCACACCAATATTTTACGTGACTTCGTAGAGGTTCAAATTAAACTGTGCTGTAATTCTACTGTCCCTTAGTTACCTGACCAACGTTGCATCAAAAAAGATTGTGCAGTGTGAGTAGAAGAATAAGGTTTCTGAATCCGATAGCAAGTCTCAATTCTGAATTTCGTTGTTAAGCGTTGCAACAGGTTGGACGTTTGATTTTGGATCTAGTTGAAGTGAATTTAGTTGACTTACAAACCGCTTCATTTCGGCAGAATGAGACAAGTTCACGTTTGATTCCCCTCCGTTTGGTTATAACTCTTTTGTAAAACAAACGGCTAAAAAAGACCGTTTGCACTGTTGCCAGACGTCCCCCTTTAGGGGGACATGTCCCCCTTTCTGGAGCTTGGTTCCCCCATGTTCCCCCGTCCCCCGAAGTACCCTTTTTCGGAAAAAGTCCCCCTTTTTCCCCCTTTTCCTTCCAAATGGTTTAGATAGAAAAGAAAACAAATAGGTAAATCTGTAAGTATAACGGTTATCGGTACCTACCTAAGTAGTTATCTAATAGATATACCTAGCACCCCCCAGCAACTTCCCACCTGTAGGTTTGTGACGCGCTAACGCGTGAAGAAGAAGATGATGGAAGAAGGAGCGAAGGCACTGCTGGTCACTGGTCCGGTTTGTTAAACAAACTTTGTATATTTTTGTTTGATGAGTAATCAACTGTTGACCTACTCGATCTCTCTATCTTGATTAATAGTTTTATCATTGTGTGATGTGTGCAGTAGTAGTGATAGCTATCAAACGCCACCAAAGCAGGTGAAAGTGGGGTTCAAGGCGGGTACAAAGGTATCAAAAATCGTGGGAAAGTCGGGCTGAATTCTGTTCGTGGCTGGGACCTGATCCTAAAAATGGAATAATACAATGTATTATTATGTCATAATACAATGGAATAATAAATAAATATAATGGATTCTTGGAATAATACACCTATGTAATTGCGATGGAGGTCGAAAGTTCTGATCAGCCTCAAAATTAACCATTTTAAATTTAATTTTAAAATACGTTGTAAGAGGTCTAGATTCAAGAAACAAAATGTCCGTCCGCCGTCCGGGCTGTTTTGGGCAGGATTTTTTTTTTTTTTTTTTTTTTTTTTTTTAATCCGAAATTATGACAAAATACTTGGTTTAACATCGGGTTGTGCCCACAAGTTTTTCAGCCCAAACCCTTGAAGCTTTTTTTTTTTTTTTTTTTCAAAAAATATTTAATATTTTTATTGACACAAAATTGTTTTTTGAACAAGTAACCTTTATCAAATAATAATAATAATTGAAAGAAATTGAAATTGAAGAATAATAAACCCTTGTGTAAAATTTGCAGCGTTTTATAATTTTATTTTTTGTCCCCCTAAACGTCCCTTTTTTGCAGTGATCAAGTCCCCCTTTGTCCCCCTTTTTCGCCTCAGATGTCCCCCTTTCAGGTCGAAGGTGCCTGGCATCACTGACCGTTTGTGAACTGAAATGGCAGGAAGCATGGAATAAGGAAGAAGTTCTATTTCTTCCATGGGCAGGAAGAAGAAGTTCGATCCCCTTAATCTCCACACTTCCCGAAGGCAATTATTGACTCGGGAAACTCCGGGGGGTGACTTTTCCCGGAATTTATTTTGACAGTCCTTGAAGTCATCCCCGCTTTTCCTGTTCAGTCGATAGTTTCAGAACCGGGAGAACCGTCTGGAGTAGGCAGGTCAATACAGCGAGTTCAAGCAATATCCAGGCCACTGACTTTAAATGTCATTGTTCAAACTTGGTCCTTTTTTTTTTTTTTTTTCCCCGTGTTTCTTTTCAACCCGGAACAAATCCTTTTTCCTTCGATCTTCACTCATTTTTCCGACCTCCTAGGCTGAAAAAAATAGCGTAGATACTTGCGTTAAATAAGTTTTCCCTCCCATACGCGGATTCAGGATTTCTTCCTGAGAGGCCAATACCCGAAACTTCATTATATCCTTTGCAAGTGAGATTTAAAATCCATAACATCCAGTGCAATCTGGTTAGGTTCTACTGACAGTCATTTCAGTCTACTATATCTTATGATAACTCAATTTGTCATATTATACCGAATGATCATAATAATATTATTACGTTAGTGGCAACACCTGCTATCTCATTTTTTGACGAAAATGAGATAGCACCGGATTCTAAAGGAAAATGGGACGGGGAATCGATTAGTGAAGCTAGTTTTTTGGTCCACTCAACAGGGCGCGCGTAAATCGTGATTTAGTTAACAGTGGCTATCTAAATCTGTTCGTCAACACCAGCTATCTCAGTGAAATCACTATGGGGACGCTTGGAATCGACGACACTCTCTCAGTTACGTGCAGTTTTTATTGAGTTTTCTCGTGAAATCAGTGGTTTTGATGGTTTATACGTTTAGCCTCAAGTTGTCAGGATAGATGGAGCGTGTTGAAAGCAAAAATTGATCAATTTTTCATTTATAATCGACCTCACAAAATAGGGCTGTGAGATAGCATGTGTTGCACTGAACTACTCCATGTGAGATAGCACCTGTTGTTGAGGGTTCTGCAAGAGAAACTTGATCCTATATTCGTATTATGTTGAATTTATTATTGATTCCACACTAATTCTACTCTAATCTTTCTTTTACTAGACCCAGCAAGAACGCAAAAAGCTTTTACTAGACCATTTGCAAGAAAGAGAAAATATATGAACAGTGGATTAAATAATATTGAAATATTATGCTTCTTTCAATTTTAATACTAAATTTTTAAAGAACATTCCGACGATTTGAAGGATTTTAGTATGAGCTAGTAGGTAATAATTACTATTGTAAAATAATATGTATTTTATAATTTTTTTTTTATAACTAGCTCGTCTTCCATAATATTATTATGTCGAGATGGATAAAGCGACGAGCTGGCTTTCTGAATGAGACCTTCCGAACTAAAAACTCTTTAATTGCATATTTTCCCAGTTATGGTAACACAATATAACCTGAGTCGAGTGAGGTTTTTGTGGAGCGAAAGCGTTTTATATAAACTTCAAGTCAAAGGGACTTCCTCACCCAACATGGGATTCGAACCCATGATCTTTACATCGGCAACACAATGATGGTCCCCCACGCTATCACTGTGCTACCGACCTTCCCAAGTAGTATTAAATGAAGAGCTTAACACGTTGAGCTTATCAAGTGAGATGTCAAATCAGCAGAACAGAGAATTCTCTTCCTTGTTAACAAGGAGCCTAGTAAGCTTTGGTACACCAAAGCTAACTATAGTTAGGTCCCGGTAAAAGTATGCTCCATACTAAAATCATTTTTGAGACAAAAAGTCTTTCATGATGTGGATTTTTATCTAAAGATGTTCTGAACGATTTGAATCGCTGGCCTTGACGTCACTCATGAGGCGCTCAGTTGTCAGGAGAGGGGCTATGCTGGCTAACTAGGAAGCTGAGTAAGGTGTGACTAACAGCCCAAACAACAGATTCCTTGTCTCACCTTATTTGACCTCCAGGGATCTCTCAAAAATCCAATTTGTAGCCCCATTTTAGCCCCAAAGCGCCCCACGGGTTTGGGCGATCGGGCTGAAAACCTTACGGGCACAACTAGATGGTAAACCGAGTATTTTGTCAACATATCAGATCAAAAATTCCCAAATTATTAGGTATTTACATTATAGGTACGTTATTATTTACGTTATTATTACGATAAGATAATCAACATACCTAATAATAATTTGAACATGGTAAAACTCCTTCAATGTGGCCAGGACCCCTTCAAGTCGCAATTCTCAAAAATTCGTATTCAATAATTTTCGAGAATAAGAATAATCCGTGTTCTTCTCCCACTTCTTTTTGAGATTTCACACGAATTAAGAAAACGCATTCCTATTTGGCTTTTTCGAAAAATAATATCGATTATTTCTGCACCGAATTATACATTTACCTTTGTACCTACCTACCTACCTACCTACGATAATAGTTTAGTAATTTTTAATTATTTAATTAGGTAATTCTGGATTTTCATTGAAAACTTAGATTAATTTCATTTAAATTTAAAATTAAGTAATGAATAATCATCACTATTTAAAAATAAATAATATTTATTATGCCGTTATTCATTACGCAACACAGGCTATCTCATAATGTAGTAAACTACAACACACGCTATCTCAGCATAAACTTTGCGTGCTACACCTGCTAACTCAACCTTGCAAACACCAACACCGGCTATCTCAGCTAAATTTTCATTATTATTTATTTTTCGTTATTTTTACGTTGAAATCAATCATTGGGGACCTCCTTACTGTCCTAAGCTACAGACTTGCGGTAAAAGTCGGTCCAGGGATTCAGAAATCAGTTTTTTGGCTCTCCTGAAAACCTGAGAAAAATGAGATAGCAGGTGTTGCCACTAACGTGACGATATGCATGTACATTATGTATGTACCGAATGGTCATGATATGACCATATATTATATTGTATGTGCATGTATATGATCGTGATACGGGTGTCCACAAAAGGGTGTTGGTGCCACCCTTTGTTCTGACTGATTCCGCATTATAAACAACTAAAAATACCTAGCCCAAAATTAGCCCCTGGCCCCAGATCACCAATGAAAGATTGGGACGTTAATTGTTGAGGAACTTTGTTCAAGTTAGGTGTAGCAACTTCTTGACGAAGAACCATTATCTGGTAATCGGCATCTTGCTGATCTGTCCGGTTCTTCACTATTGCTAAATCCTGGAATCTCCAAATTTGCCAAAGTGGCCGGCGACCTCGTGTGGTAATTCTCCATATTTGAGTAAACAAGAATTATAAACCTTTTAATTACAACTTTATTTGTTTAATTACCACCAAATTATTTCATTTAATTACCACCAAAAACCTGGAATCTCCTTTTCTTTCTCATCGCTGGAGACCAGGACTCTAGTAGGAGGCTTCTGATAAAAAATTGATGCATGTAAAAACAAATCATGCCAACAAAAATGTATACAAAAAGTCAAATATTAAAACAATAAATCTTTCAAACCCTTTTAACACCACAGAGCCCCGCTGGTTAGGGCTGAAAACCTTGCGAGCACAACTAGATGGAAAACCAAGCATGCGTGGGCCTCGAGTAGAGTCCATCATTTCTTCCGAAACTCTTGCATTTCAGTGCTTTCAGTCAGGTACCTACACATCAATCTTTCACTGCAGTTTTTCTCAACCATCCAGTTTTCATCTTCCAGTTTTTTGTGGTTGTAATGGCAGGGGCGAAGGGTCTGTTTTTGACAACCTGGAGCTGCTGTCATTCCCCGTTCTAATCCAACTCCTACAGGGATGAATGAATTCATGAATCACATGAAGGATCGCATAATATGCGCATGATATTATCATAAATTCGTAATCTTAACTCCAGGGCATCTTTCCCATTACTATAGTAATAGTAGATATATCTGGGAATAAGTCTTTTTTGTCATGGATATGTCTATTGGCTGGCCTACGTGAGCATGAAAATAAAGATATTTGTAATTAAGTGAATATTTTAAAACGCAAATTATTTCTTGGTGCGCCAACCACCTGGTGACATGCCATGATTTTTTTGCGTGTTAGCGGTAAAAATTAAAGTTCATCAAATTGTATGTTGTAATACCACCTAATTAACCAGCTAACTACATTGAACAGTTCGCACCTTTCAGAGCTATCCCATTTTGTTTAGTTTAGGAAATGTTTTTAATTTAGGTTTTCTCGAAAGAAGGATCGTAAAAAGATGTTTAGTACTCCATTGCATTGGCATCCTGCTTCCTCTGATTGATCTTTATTCAATCTGTCTCGAGTGTGAGGAGGTTTCCCTAAACGTTATATTAGGTCTCTCAACACGTTAACGGCCGCCGCAGGTTTATTTACTTGACCGGGTGGTTGATTGGTAGCCAGACCCAAAGACAGGAGGTGAGGTGCCAAGAGAGTGCCTAGGAGAGGAAAGTCTCGTGTTTACCGTCACCTTGATTGGTTGGCTTGAGGCTATCTGTGAGCCTATTGGCTCCCATCCAGATTCACTTCCTGCGGAGGCTCTGCGGGGACGCATCATCCAGCTGTGGAACTAATCAAGTAGAGGCGTGTCTGATGTAGTTTGACATCAGGAACTAATTCCAGGAGGGGAGTCGCGTCGACGAAGGCAATGGCCTTTAATTAGTCTCGGTCTGCATTTCACAATGATGATTGTGGATACTTTTCAGAGTGATTTGGCATGGAGTCTCCACCCCTTAACTCCTCCTTTTCCTATCTGTGCAAAGTTTTGAAGTTTCGCTCGAAAAGTGGAACTCCCATAACAACTAGACTGTACGACGGAGATGACGATTTCAACCAGTCTGCTTTGGATCACAGAAACTAGCATTCACAACAATAGTACCTACGACAAGGCCAGGATATTCTGGGCCGAATTCAGGCTGTCGTACGACATGCACAGAATTCAAATTTTGTTCTTAGTGAGCTTTTAACCCTCTACAATCCAGAGCCAGAATATTGGGTGTATTCAGCATTTAAATGAAATCATTTAGTTTTATTGAAGAAGAATCTGAAAAGAAGGTCAACAGTAGCATGATTTATCAAATCAGTTCAAGTAGCAAAACCTCGGAACGCCCTCGAGGTTCTTCCCCTGGCTCCGATGAGATCAGTGCTGATGACCTCTTTCGAGCTGTTCACCTTTGATGTTTTCCAGGGTAGTATTCGAATTGGGGAAACCCCGGCTGAAACGCAATCGAATCGGTGAACGTTTTGGAATCGAATTGGGAAAACGGTTGTCAGGAAGGGGAATGAATCTACGCAGGAGAATAAATTGTATCCAATCCAAAAATCTATAAAATGTTGTATACAACAATTTTGTATACAACATTTAATATTTAACAATATTTTTGTATACAACAATATTTAAAATTTAGTACCTATACTAAATGGGCGAAAAAGGCATGTCCTCAGCAGGAGGCTCAAATAGGAACTAAATTTCAACACAGGAACCTACCATTATAGTATATATAATAAGGGAAGACACAAATCAAGATCTGAAATGAAAGAAGACCCAAGGAGCAAAATATTTTGCCATGCTAAGGCTAAGCCCAAAGTGGCAGCATTCATAATGCTGGCCACATGTTCTCCACAGCTCCATGTCAATACATTGCTCCAAGATTAGATTAATTCTTATATAAAGTATTACAGAGTCTAAATATTCTGCGCTCCAGGGCCTCACACTCGAAGTGGTGATCTGCTGCCGCGGGGTTCTTTCCCATCTCCGGCTGTGCTGTGATCTCTGCTACTGGCCAACAACTTCAGGGGAAAGCGCCCCCTTGATACCTAATGACCCCTTGAGACCGGGTTCAGAGGCTATAAGGACTGGACCCCTGGCTGGCGAGGGCGTCTGCTGTTATGACGGACGCGATCGTACAGAAGGTTTTTCCAATTCAATCGTGTCTCCCTCAATTGCCACTCACAGCCAGGCTCAGCCGATCTTTTCCCCAAATCGATGACCATCCAGGCTCCTTTTGGAGGCGTTCAGTTGTTCGAGAACGCGACTCGCATCATAATGTTGTCCAGTGAGGATGATGCCGCAATGGAGATGACAGCAAGTATTGAAGTGGTTTGTGACGGGTGGCCCTATCACATTTTTTTTTTTTTTTTTTTACACCTTCACCAGAGCATACCTATCATGATGATAGGAACTATCATTTATTGGGAGTTGAACCCAGATTTGATCATGAAAGCAAAGAAGTTAAGATGTGTCACCGATAGGTCGAAGTAACACCCCGGAGGCGGCGATCCTGGTCAGTGTGCATTCACTGGAATCATCCAGAAACCTGAGGAGCTCCTGGTGGGGCAGTCGGGGCATCCACGCTGTCAATCGCATTGGCATGATGGGCCGTTGGCCTCTCAGACTCAGCCGTATTAGAGGAGTCAGTTCCCTGAGAAAAGACAAGGGTCTGCTGATTCCTTTATCGGGTTTGGGGTTACAGATCGGATGAAAGTGCACGTTTGGACTTAATTATGATCGTACTCTTAAGAATCGATAAGAGTGTGGGGCGGGAAAGACGAAATGGTCACTCCCCAGTCTCCGATAACACGTCTGGAAGGGCGGCACCTGCGTGATCCCGCCTAAAATACAAAAGTGCGACGTCTGGCAGCGTTGGACCAGTTCACAGTACCAAAATTAATAATTGAAAATACTGGTTTATAGAGTTGGGACCGCTACAAGAGCCCTCCATCACTAACAACTAAGGAAGTATGCAGACAGCATTTTTCTGATAGTGCTGAAAGGAGAGCATTATGAACACCCAAAAAGCTGTGGAAACTGTGATGTTTTGTTTTTGGTAGCGAGGTGAGATCATCAATGGTGCGCAATGAGGGTGATCCACCTTGTAAGGCCTGCTGACCAGAAACCTGATTAATTGGTAATAGAAATCGTGAGAGTTGAAGGGACCTAGTCAATTCAGTCGACATTTCATTTGCATATAAGCGTTGCATATATATTGCATATATGCATTGCATATATATGTGCTTTATAACGCACCTTCATATTCAATCGACAACCAATGTGACAGTTCCAAGCTTTCCTACAACGCTTTCCATTTACAAGAAGTGAACGGACTTCTGTAAAATCCGTCGTTCCGGTTCCGCCCCCGTCACATTTACATTTGAATTTAAAACGATTGAAGGGCGATGTCGGCGTCAAGGTAGCTGGTTCACTTTGGCGACGTTCAGCTATTATACACCCCCACCACCACCCGAGGTGTGGAAGGGAAAAAGGATCCAAAAGAATCTCCTTCGTGACGCTTCCCCGTTTGAAGATTTAATCAACGTCACAGCGGAAACTGGGCCAAATGAAAAACGATGTCGGGGGAGGATCTTCCCTGTTTTCGGTCCCTTCCCAAAAATGTTCTGAGAAAACTGTAAGAGGGTAGGAGGGGCTTAAGAGGATTGATGAATAAAAATAATCCCTTCCCTGTGTAAACCAATTAATGGAAAGAAAGGAACCGAGTGGAAATAAGAAGATAGAAAATTGAGGAATAGGCTGTCAGCAGATATTGCTCTAAGAAGATTTTTTGTTTCCGTCATTTACGTGAGCGTTGGCCCTGAATGGGAATTCACCCCAAATTAAACTAACTGAAGCTGAATAAACGGTTGAATATAAAATAACGCGCAAGAGCCGTTTTTACAAAGATAATGCAAATGAGTTTTGCTTTAATCAGGAAAGTTTTATATTTTTTTCATTTCACTAGGAAGCTTCCCGTGAAATTCCCATAACTCGTCCTGCCACGGAACCTCGATCTTGATTATTAATTTTTTTTACGAAAGAATATTACTGCGAGTTTTTTAACATTAACTAAAAATTCATTCCACCTGAAAGGAACTTCGTTCGTTAGACACCGTGTTGAACTTGAGTGCAACCGACTATAATAATAATCATTACTAACAGTTAGTTATTGTTTATTGTGAGGCAAGTTGTTTCATTTCTAGCGCTAGTTCAACAGCCTCTGTCTTGGCCAGGGACTGTAATGCAAAACAGTGATAATATTATCACCAGATACGCTGAGTCTATTTGTGATACGCTGACTTTTGTGTTTTCATTTCATGGGCCATGAAAGTCATAATATGTGACAAAAATTACGGTCCTGTCATGAAATAAAGGCCATGAATCATGGCCTTTATTTCATGACAGGACCGTAATTTTTATCACATATTATGACTTTTGAAACTGGTCACAGGGTGGCAGACGCCCAGACTCGGACTTTTTACTGATGTTATCATTAGAGAAGACCTTTTCATTTGTATGGTCCATATCCCATCGACTGAGCGCACCAAAAGTGTGAAAATGCGGTGACGTTTTTGCACGCAGTAATATATGTACAACCGAATCAAGACATACCTAATGCCCCCCCCCCCCATTTCAATCATTGTAAGCGTGAACACCCATCAAGCATACTTATCTTGTGATAACAAATGTCCTGCGGTTTTTGCAGTCCATCTTGGCAAACACCTACGACAAAACCTTAGATAGAACTCGACACACGCGAACGTTGTTTTCCCATTGAGTGTAATCACTTGCGGTGGCAATGTGCCCGTTTTTCCCAAATACAGCTTTCGTCCCGCATGTTTTCACGTTTCTTTCCATTGTCTTCAACAATTTGTCTTCGCGGCTTCCGTTTTCATGGCCGCTTGCGTAATCGTTTCCTTTCAAGTTGATATTTTGAAAACGAGAAGATTCAGCCTGAATCTTAAAATGCCACCTGACACCCTGAATCATTCAGGGTGTCAGGTGGCATTTTAATACCTAAGTAAAATTACGAAATTAATTTTTCATTTGTGGCCTAAACAGTTCCAAGTCACTGTAAAATTACCAGGTAATTATTACCTTATCCACAAAGTCGACGGCCGTTGCTTTTAGCTTCTCTGAATTGAAAGGTTTTGACCGTCAGAAATCACACTGTTACCGTCCGCTTCGATCACTCCCATCCACTAGGCCTACTTGACACGGAAACCAATTTACTACTAATCGGAGATATGTCACTCGCAAGGCACCTAGGTACAAATGTTAACATGACGTATTTGGTAGCTAGAAACATAACATCCTACCTCCTGCAGAAACTACAGGCTTTTTGAAAACAACCTCTCTAATCTGAGGAAGCGTGCTAATCACAGGCTCTCAAACAATGGAACAAATGGTTATCGGATCTGCTTGAAGAAAGCGAGAATAACCAAAATACCACCGGAAACAGGCAGCTGGAAGGAACAAGAGGTCTAGTAGGTATATAAAGTAAGAGGACAAGTTGACAGGAACTAGTGATCTCTTGATTTTCTACTGCAGATCGTACCTTCTGTCGACGAGGTAAGTTAGGGACCTACATTTTTGTAATACAATAGTACATTTTGCAGTGTGCAGTTGATATATTTTTATTAATTATTTTTATAAAATCGATTTTCCAACTTGTTGATGGAAATGAAATTGGCAGTTTAGTGGTTCTGCTTCTAAAAGGATTAATTATTGCTCAAAGAATCGATTTATCGATCTATATCTAAAAATCGATTGGGTGATTCTCACCAAAAAGGTCAGTTCTGAGTAGATTTTTTAAAAAAGTTCGATTCGAGCTGGAAAAATTACTAAACAGTTTGCATCGAAATGCAATGCCAAACCTACTGATTCTCACCTCAGCGTAGACCTGTAGTTTCTCCAATTTGTAGTCTCTTTGCGAAAAAAAAAAAATTGGAATACGGAAAAACTCAACTGAATAAAAAACAATTGCTTTGCCTTCTTCGTCATCGTCCTGTCCTCATTTTTCAGGTCGAGGACAGGTCGATGATTCCCAAAAAATAAAGAAATAGAAAAAAAGGCCATGAGTGGTTTTTTGTACATCACTCAAATATATAATAGAAGATTTCATATTAAATATGAAACGTCATAAACCTGTCCACTTTTTCCAAGTCGGTAGTAGTTGAAATGAATTTTTCTTTTTGGTCTTTTTATGATCTCCAAATTGGGCTAGTTTCATTTTCTATTCCGATTTTTGAAAAAAGTTTAATTATTTATTATTATTAATATTAATATTAAATTGTTTATATTGTGCCAAGCGTTTTCCCAAAATCGGAATAGAACATGAAACTAGCCTAATTTGGACATCATAAAAAGACCACAAAGAAAAATCATTTCAACTACTACTGAAAACGTGGGCAGGTCTATGACGTTTGTGATTGACCGTCCACCCCATGTTTGCCCTCGTTTACTTAATTAATTAATACAACTCCTGTTTTTCTGGTCACGGAGAAGTGCGCGAAAAACAAGGCACAAAAACCTGCCAAAATACACTATGTCCGTGAAAATTTGATTGCCGATATTGGTCAGGTCATTGACGACAACCTACCTTTCCGTGCAGATATTATTTTCAAGGTTCTAAATGTATTTCTGAATTAATTTACGATCAGATACGTCGGTGTAGCAAGGAACTACGGTACAAAGGAAACAAGGACCTAGATGAAAACCTTTATTACAATTTAAGACCTTCTGCAGATCTCAAATCATTATTAGCGCGCCACATCTGGTCCAGACACCACTTTAGTCCCTTTCTGAGAGAATCACCCATTTACATCCCTTCTGCTCCCTAATGCTCCTGAGAGCTCGCTCTGGCGATGAACAACTTCAAGAAAATGCGAATTATAATCCTTAATTTAATGTTTATTTATTCAATTTGTTTATCGTTTGCAGGTATTACTATGCTTCTTTACACGCTACTTCTGTGGGCCGCGGCAGCAGTGAACTGCCAAATGTGCCCACCACCGGTATCGCTTCCTAGTTTTGAATGCCGAGGCTTAGGTATGCCTTTGGCTCCAGGAGCTTGCCAAAGTGCTCCGTTCCCGTGTTTTGGAGGTGTCGGTGGGATGGGTGGTGCTTGCGGGATGGGAGCTGCTGGTGGAATGGGTGGTGTTAGTGGGATGGGAGGTGTTGGTGGGATGGGTGCTTCTTGCGGGATGGGAGCTGCTGGCGGAATGGGTGGGGTTAGTGGGATGGGTGGTGCTTGCGGGATGGGAGCTGCTGGCGGAATGGGTGGTGTTAGTGGGATGGGAGGTGTTGGTGGGATGGGTGCTTCTTGCGGGATGGGAGCTTCTGGCGGAATGGGTGGTTTTAGTGGGATGAGAGGTATTGGTGGAATCGGAGGAGGTCAATCTGGAATGGCCAGTAGCTGTGCAACTCCTCTGATTGACATCCCGTGTGGACGTAACATTCCAATCCAAATATGCCCGAGGGGAGTGCTAAACATGGCTGGAATGGGACAAGGAATGGGAGGAGGATCAGGTATGGGAGGAGGATCATGTACGAGAGGAGGATCCGGTATTGGAGGCGCGTCAGGCATGGCCATTGGAGCACCTATGGGCGCTGGATCTGGAGAAATGCCAGGAGCTAAATCTGGTCCAGTAATTGTACCGCGAGTGGGAACTGTGCTGGGATCAGGACTTTCATCAGGAATCAGAGGAGGATGCAACGTGGGATCTGGACAAGGTTTAGAAATTGGTATGGGAGCAGGATTCGGCGCCGGAATGGGACAAGGAATGTGTATGGGAGTAAATCCCCGAATGGATTCTTCAATGGCAGGAGGCTATGGCAGCCAATGTGGAATACTCTCTCCTGGTCAATGTGGGATGTATGGGATACTGCTCGATGGATTCGGCAGCAATGCAGTGGGTATGGCCCCTGGAAACTGCTGTCAACAGTTTGTTTCTGGTGGATGCCCACTCATGCCTTTTGGGCTGGGATTAGGAATATCAAACACCAAGAGCGGGCAAGGGATAGACAACAATTTTCCAAAAACTGGCCGAACTTGTAGGTCTTCAATTTCCAGCTCGGAAGAAAGTGACATCATAAATTTCGGGCGGATAGCAGACGCAGTCCCCTGCAGCCAAAGCCTGTTCTCGGGACCCCAAATGATTCAATCCTATTCCCTGGAGAGAATGATGATGCCTGAAGACGTCAGCCAAATCGATTCTCTAAACAGTCAGGAATCAACCTCAGGAACGACCTTCGTCAACTCCCTCCTCACTTCTCCTCAAAGCTCACAGCAGATGACTTCGAATCCAACAGAGAACAGAAAGCCAGCCCCCATTGAAGAAAATAACTCTGAACGATCCGAACGGTATTCCAGATTGGGTCGCGCATCATCTTGCGGCAGCTCCAAGACAAAACCTTATAATTGCCGAGACATGCGTTCCATTAAATGCTGACTGATTAAAGATTTTTGTATTGCCACACTTTCGTAATTTTGTTTCCCTGCGACTCGTAACCGTTTGTGAATTGATTCAATGAGAAAGCAAATGGCAATCTTCACCCCTTGGTAATTACCTTAATGGAACGCTTAATAGGAAAAAACATTGGAAAATTCAATAACTGAAAAGAGGTTTGAAGCAGGAAAAGTTCCTCCCACCACCATTCACCTTGAAACTTGATACCGCGGTTATCCAAAACGACCATCCATTAATGCCTTAATGGACAGAACTCTTGCTTTTGCGTGAAGATGTTGCCAGTCCGTTAAATTGACTTCTACGTTTTCTCATTGCTTGGTTTTTTCACGATTAAGATCTTATTGGTGTTAACACCTCTTAACTAAGAGGTGACATACATGATAGCATACGGGCGTCAAAAGATGAAGAAATGCGATTGGATGATTACCATTTACAAATGGAAGAAGCCAGGCGCCAAGGAGTTTATAATTTATTCACTTGTTTTCATAAAGAAATGTTATTAAATAACAGACAAATTTTGTTTGAGAGCACTGTTAAGGAATTGAAACATATTCGTCCATTGAAGCTTTTGGGCCTCAAATCCAATAAGGAAGGTGCCTAATAAGCGACCTGAAAGTTCAGATGTTACTCGTGTTTGGAATTCATGGAACGCCAGGGGAACAGAGCTGTTAGGCGAGCAATCAAGTGTTACGATATCCCGGATACCCCCTTTAACCGTCACCCCCAAAGGGCATCGTATTATCGCGTTACGACCGTCGAGGGTCAGGCTCCTTCGGTTTCGGTCACTTCGTACTAAATGGGATAGCTTGGTCTTGTCTGAAAAGCCGCAAACATGGTTTCAATAGAAACCCCCTTACCGCTCTTGAGGACTTGAAGGCTAATCGGAGCCCATTTTGCCGGCGATGCGTGAAGGATGCTCAGTTCCTGGGTCTTTGAGCCTTAAATGGATTGGAAATACGGGGGGGGGGGGGGGGTCAAGGTCTTTCCACTAATGAGAATCAGTATGGATCTTGGCTCTTCGCTGTGAACCACTTTCACATCAGCTGATATTTTAGATGCGAGATGGGCGCGAGATCCAACGATTCAAATCATCATACATGCGTTCAAAGGTGTTTCTAGTTCCCCAAATTCATGACACGAATCGAGGAAAGCTGAATGACAAATGTGCTGAGAATTGAACGAGAGGGATTTTTTTTTTTTTTTTTTTTTTTTTTTTGCGAGATGGGCTCTTTTTGCCCGACCATCCCGTCAGGAACGTGAGATGAAGCCTTATGGGGTAGCCCTACCCACCATCTATAATTTAACGTACAATCCTCACGCGCAAGGAATAAACTCAAACCACAGCATTATTCGCTCCGTCGTGGCCAGTTGCGACCAATCAGGCTGAAGGGCTAGACCGACGCCCTCTCCCGACGATGATTGAGCTGCATGTCCGGGCGTTTCAAAAAATGTCACTTCAATAGGCTTTGACAGTGCGTTCAAATCATACCGGTTTTTTTTTTTTTTTTTTTTTCGGACTAAGGGCCTTTTGCAGATCTCACATCTCTATCAACATTCGTCTTAACAAGATTCCACACCTGAAGGACTTTTTGTAGTACATTTGAATTTCGTTACATTAAAGGCAAAAACAACTCAGTATTGTTTCACCATGATACCGCAGGCCGTACCGTTTCTCAACGTCTTTGTGGTCGTGCTATGCAACAACGATATCTTCCACTGGATGAATGAAATTTTTGAGAAATTTCACAAGAGACGTTCCTGAGATTCACTGCATCTGTATGCTTGTGCACACCACGTATTCCTGTATTTTACTGGTAGGTAGGTACAACAGACCCACCACTCTGGTATACCTGTTCCCCGTGTAGTTTCAAAGTGAGCGCCCTCACACAGGCACACCAAAAACAAACCTCATTGTGGTCTCTTTCTTTAATTAGGGTGGACGTGCTTTTGGGATGCGGTCCCCGCTTCCTTTTTTTTCGCCCGTGTTTCATTTGCGTTGCTCGTCCTAATTCCGAACTGAGGTCCGGAGTTTCATTAGATTCTTTTCAAAAGCTGATCCAGCTGCTGAAACATTTCATGGCCGGGCTGTACAAATCTCGATGCCCGACTGGATTCAATGTAAATCAACTCTTTAGGGGATCCCTACTCATACTGCACGAACTTGTAGTGCTTTATCTATGCCCCGCTAGGCGTCTTAGTTCAAAGCAGTGATGAAGGATTGACAATGTCTGAAGACATACAACAAGACATTTTATTTAGGTCAAGAGACAGCATCACTTTCTTTCAAGTTGAAGCTCATCTAATGTAGCGCCTAAGGCGACAATCTAACCCCTGAGCTATTCCTCACCAGATTACTAATGCACCTGTGTCGTATACATAATTAAGCATTTTTCATATTTCAATGTTGAGCTTCACTATAAATGTATTGCTCTCTCCCACGCTGGTTAATTAATGGTGTTGGAGGCGGGTTTCCCTAAAGCCTCATTACGTTACGTTAAACTGCCGCACAGCTCAGGAACACCTTGTTTGTAGTACCTACCCTAATAAACTAAGTGGTTTCCATTCTTCGAGGGAGTCGTAACAGCCTGCACGGGGCCTTATTCATTTTATGTCAGATAAAGAGTATCTCAAAATTGCCGTCAAAATTGTTTTATGTGAAACTGTCAATTCAGAGCGAACGTGACAGGAAGTGAGATGACAAAGAAGGGTTGATGTTATGTGGAGCGTTCATAAACTGCGGGCATCACCCTTCTTCTTTCAAGAATGTTAAAGGGATTGATAGACACTTGTCACAAATCAATTGATCCTCTGTGATCCGAGCTGAACGTGGTGGGTGGAATTCAATCCTGTACGAGTGGGGAGCACCGGGTTTGATAGCAGTTGGCATGACTGTTTCAAACATGCTGTTATCAAGCACACTAGTCCGTTTCAAAGCGGCCAGGTGCGGGCTGAGGGTTATGTACCTCGACTATAGAAAGTGACGAGGGAGCACCACAGGCCTGTGGAGCAGTGAAACCAAAACCAATCACTCGATCCTGGGAATTCAGCCCCCTTGATCAAGGGGGTTTTATTTGCCTTTTTGAAGTCTTCTTTGTGTTTTATTTTGAGGGATCAGAGGCTCAATCAGCCTCTTTTTCTTTCTTTTTGATGAGAAAACACTTTAATGAGCGGATGAAAATTCCACTTCAAGCCACACGGAGAAAAAAAATGGCGGTATTTTAGACGAAAATGTTCGGTAATCGGTGGTCAACCGAACAATTTTTCGAAAAATGGAGAGGTAAAAACGCAAAAAATGTAAGGTAAAGTGTTGAATTTGCGCGGTTGACCACCGATTACCGAACATTTTCATTCATCTTTCTACCGAACACCAAAACTGTTTTACCGCTCAAAAATCGGAGATGTTACCGAACATTTTTACTTAAATTGTTCGGTAATCTCTCTGTCCCGCAATGTTTACCGCTCATTTCGTCCCGCCAACTTACCGAACATACCAAAATGTAAGGTGAATTTTAACCTTCCAACCTCAAACCTTTTCGATTATGAGCGGTAAATTATAACCTCTCAAAGTTAAAGTGCGCGGTGAATTTTCACCTTCCATAATTAATGTGAGGTTGTAAAATTACCTCCCCTACTTCAAATGTGCAGTAAGAATCACCTCCCACAACTCGGATGTGCGGTGAATATTCACCTCTCATTTTAAATTTCGAGAAACATTGTGCGGTAAAAAATTACCTCCCACACGCAATTGTGCGGCCAGTATTCACCTCCCTAATTTCAAATATCGTTCGGTAAACGTTACCTTCCACACCTAAAATGCGCGGTAACTAATCACCGAACAAATGGCAAGAAGTACCTCTCAACGTAGTTTGAGAGGTAATCGTACCCAAAAAGTGAGGTAATCCCTTGTTGGTTTGGGCGGTAAATGAACATCAATGAGTTACCTTTCATTGATGTACACTTACCGCCCACACCAACAAGGGATTACCTCACTTTTTGGGTACGATTACCTCTCAAATTACGTTGAGAGGCACCTCTTCCCATTTGTGAAGTAATCAAACCACGAGTCGAACGGATAGGATACCTAAGGAAGAAAAATAATTCGGTTATGAATACAAACCATGTTTATTACAACGCAGAACGATACACAACATAATATAACGTATAAAATTATAATTAACTGTAAATTAAAGGATAAAAGATACAGTAAATTAAAACTTAGGCATGATCCAACATTATTAAATCATTTAAAGTACAAATAATTTAAATTTTAAGTAGGTGCACGACACCCCACTAGATTTGTCAAGAACTAAAATTATTTATCAAGTACCTATCATTATTTTATCAAGTAGGTACAATGCTATTAACCATGGGTTCGATTTTACATTAAAAAATGGGGAAAGTCGATAAATTATCAATGATATGATGAATATGATAACTTATCATATTCAATGCCGAACCGGGGACATTCTATTTCTCAACTGTTAAGGATAATAATATATTATATTATATTATAATATAATATATTATTATCAAATCATTGATATTATCAAATAAACACGTGTACGTCTATTGACATGATCCAACGTATTCGTACACGCCTACCAACTAGATTAAACCAGAGCAGAATCTGTTCTTGTTCAATCTAGTAGGGAGATATAAATATATCTGATATAAATACAATTATTTTATGAAGTAGGTAGGTACAATGCCCTAGCCATGGGGTCGATTTTACTTTCTCAAGTAACGTTCTTAAGTCAGAAAGTAAATTGCTAGGGTTTTGTGGGACCCCAAAAAGAGGATTGTACGTACAAAAAGACTTAGAAAACGACACCCCACTCGACATCATACCCAAAAACATGAACCCCCCGTAGCCCTTTATTAGCCCAATAGAGCTCCACAGGTTTGGTCAATCGGCCTCTTGCGAGCACAACTAGATAGTAAATTTAATAAGTAAAATATATTTTTTCAATATTTCAGATTTAAAAAAAAAAAAAAAAAAAATCATCCAACTGCCCAAAACGGCCCTGACGGCGTACGGCGGACGGACATTTCGGTTTTTGAATCTAGACCTCTTGAAACGGATAGGTAATGTCAAATTTTGAGGCCGATCGGAGTCGTCGACCTCCGTCGCTTAAACATAGGTGTATTCTTCCAAGAATCATAAACCGAAACTGACTAGAGATTGCCAAATTCGTTTTGGAAAAAACGCTGCAAAATGTCCACAAGGGTTTATTAAATAAACTAAATAAGTGTTATACTAAAAAAATACTACCAAAACGACACAATAGCCGAAAGTCTTCAAGAACCCTCCTGTAGCCCTTTATAAGCCCCACGGGATAATATAATAAACCATCCCGGGAATAATATACCCCTATGGAATCGCGACGGGGGTCGACGACTCCGATCGGCCACAAAATTTGACATTATCCGTTTCAAGAGGTCTACATTCTGAATCCGATATGTCCGTCCGCCGCCCGAGCCGTTTTGGGCAGTAGGAATTTTTTTTTAATCTGAAATTTAGACAAACAACTTGACTTACCATCTAGTTGTGCCCGCAAGGTTTTCAGTCCGATCGCCCAAACCCGTGGGGCGCTAAGGGGCTAAAATGGGGCTACGGGAGGTTTTTTTTTTAAGGCTCTTGGCTATGGGGTCGAGTCCAGGTGTCGTTTTCGAAATATTTTTAGACGTAGAATCTATTTTTGGGGGTCCCGGAACGATCCCATTTTCATTTTAATTATTTTCTCATTGATATAGAATTAAATTTTACCTAACCTAGATAAATCAAAGAACATTGAACATTTGTGTAAAATTTGCAGTGTTTTTAGACATTTCCACTGCACAAAACGGCCAAGATTAAAAAACCAAAAATTTTGGTCTAATGTCGTCGGTACATGCTACAAAAACAGGGAGAAGCCATTAAATTGGGGAGGACATAACGTACTTGTACTTATGTTCATAATGAGAGAACAGTAAACAGATTGAAAATGATGGCTCATGACCGTTATTTGGATACATAGGACTTCACGACAAGATAAATTAATTTCGTAAACTTCTTTTGGCTCTGCTGAACAGTTGATATAATATTATTTTGCATATTATGATGGTTTACCTTTGAGGTACAGATACGCGGTGCAAAGGTATAGGCACGTGCGACGGTTTTCTTCGATACAGCCCGGCCAACTTGGCGGTCCTGGACGGTGGCTTTTTTGCATATCAGGCCGAAGACGTAAGGCAGCAAACATAAGAGAGCTCTTCGTTTCAGATGAACATCTGCAAGTGGAAATGGAATGCTGTTAATAATTGCCGACAATTCTGTTTTGTGATTTCTGGACTTGACACACTACCAATTAAAAAACACTTTTTGAGGGACTATACCTAACTGAAGTGTGCTCTGAAGCTTACCCGATGTAGCGGTTCTTCTGATAGAAGGGTATTCCACCTCGATGATCGGACGAATTCCACAATTCTGGGACCTTATTCGTCGAGCTTGGAACTCAGGAGAGGCTCCTCCACCCCAAACCATCCGAAAAGGGTCTGCGTGAATCTGATTTAAGAAGGCATAAAAACATGAGATCAGCTTAGGGGAAAACATCAAAAATTTCATGCAATACACCAATGACGCATGGAATAATGCTTACACGTAGGTAGGTACTTTAGATGGGAACGATATAGGGACGACACTGCAGCGACATTTTGTCAACACCCACCGATGAAATGAGTCGATCGACGCGTAGTCCGAGGCATTTTCCCAATTTTGAAAATGTATCGAGTAACTGTAATCACAATTGATTTGCATTGATGTTAGGTATCGACGAATAAGCATGCAAAATGTTCATACATGTACCTTTTCAGTAGTGTCCAGTAACTGAATTTTCTTGAATGCTTTAAACTGCTTTCAGTCTTTTACGAGAGAAACAGGAATTCCATTGTCTACGATCGAATTGAGCCTTGGGTCGAACATGCGAGAACACGAAAAAACAAAATTACAAGCACTCCATTATGTTAGCATCATACATACCTCACAAGCTGAAAATCTACGAAACTGACAAAAGATAATTACCTTTTTCGGATGTTCCAAACAGTAAATTCACTAGACCGATTTATAACCGTCATCGACAAACACATCAATACTAATGGCCGCCACTCGGCCGAAAACCCCAGCAAAGCCCCAACGCAAGCGCTTCCAAGCGCCTATCTCAGGTACTACTGTACGGTAGACATTTACCGCACTTACTTTTGTGTACGGTGGAAATTTACTGCCCACGTCTTATGTTCGGTAATTATAAACCTTTCTGTGAAGGGGGTAAAGTTGGGCGGGAAAACGTTGGTGATGTGAGGTAGAAATTAACCATACGGCCTTTGGTAGGCAGTAGACATTAAATGTAAATTTTACTGCCCACGTGTTATGTTCGGTAATTATCAACGTTTCTATGAAGAAGGTAAAGTTGGGCGGTAAAACGTTGGTGATGTGCGGTAGAAATTAATCTTACCGCCTTTGGTAGGCGGTAGAAAGTTACCGACAAGGTGTTATGTTAGGTGAAAATCTGACCCAACATATTCGATAGCTTCATAGACCGGTAAAGTATCACCTCTCCTCAAAGGAAGGGAGCTTGGGCGGTAAACTGTTGACGATGTGAGGTTGAAATCTACCTTACAGCCTTTGGCAGGCGGTAGACATTTAATGTAAATTTGACTGCCCACGTGTTATGTTCGGTAATTATTAACCTCTCTATGTAGATGGAGAAGTTGGGCGGTACACGTTTACTTCACTTTTTCGCATGTGAGGTATGTTTGTACCGAACTGGCTTCCTTGTGCGGTTGATAATCGAGTTGTTCGGTGAATGTAGCTCTCCGTTTGTTCGGTTAGTTCTGGCAAGGTAAGATTTCTTGAATTGTTCGGTAGCAGAGAAGAAATGTTCGGTAAGATCATCGAGTTGTAAGGTAACCAAGGGTAATTGGGCGGTAAAAATGAAATTGTTCGGTAGATTTTCACCGCTCACGCGGTTTTTGATACTATAAAATGGCCGCCAAAGCGGTTTACCGAACAAAAACCGCACTTTTTTTTCTCCGTGCACAACTCGTCGTCTTGTTCGCAAAATATCATCATTGTTCACAATATGTCTTGTGGTGAACTTATAACATAGAAATTATTGTCACTTCCGGAGTTTCAACCAAAAGTCGTTTTCCAACCTCTCAAAACTGCGGTAAGTATAATCTACTAGGTATATTAAAGCTCCAAGTAGAGGAGGAGGAGGATGCACCTCTTTATTAATTGGCGCTTCTATATGTCGGAAAATTTTGAAATTGCTCTTCAAAATTCCAGTTTTGCGAGCATACTACGAGAAAAGTCTGACCACCAAAAAGTTGCTCCCCGTGGACAAAAAATATGGGCTGGAGCAGATGACAGGATGTTGGGATGGTGGTGGGCTGAGGCGTCTCCTAGGTGGCTTCCCCCCCCTCCTCCTCCTCAAGAAAAAATCATGAACAACAAACTTGTATTTAATAAAAACTAACTAGGTACCTTGGGCTTTGACTTCAATGATCCATTTTCGGTGGAGTTCGTCAGAAAAATCGAACAGTGTTCGATGTCATCAGGTTTTATTTGCACTACATACTATTATTCTTGGAATAACGCCCCTAAGACAATGTTGGCCTCAACATTTGTCTTTATAGGTACCTACGTAGTTTCAAGAGGTTTCAAGACGTTTCAAATCCATGTTTTGGAGTCCCACATCCGTTCTCAGACTTTACAAGACAATAATTGTAATTACAAGAGTAATAATAATTATTACTAATAAAAACGAAATTATTATTAATAAAAACTTTTTCAAGTAATTAAATTGAAAGTGTTTTTATTGATATAGAATTACCTATTTTTCGGATAATTTATATATAAATTATTTTTTGTTCTTAAAAAATTAAATTATTGTTTGTTTATATATAAATTATTCTTTGTTCTTTGTTGTTTGTGTTATTGTTTGATATATCAAAGAATAATGAACCCATGTGTAAAATTTGCATCGTTGGCAGAAGGTCACAATGGCAGAGAAATTTACGAAGAATTTCCACCCTAGCCCTAAAAATATCCCTACATTTCCCCAATTTGTCCCTCCACCACCGCAATTATCCCACCCAGGGACTCCCGTTTTTCGTTTGAACCAATCATTGAATATTATTAACATTATTTACATTAAATTTTTTTTGTGAAGGTGCCTGACGTAGAAGGATATTAAATATTCGGGAACTACAGGGGATTGTCTTCTGGTGTGTTCCATTTCTTGAAACTAGTTAGTAACGTCACATTCATCTTCGGTCCGAAAATTAGTGAAAAATTTTCACTAATTTAAGACGGCCCTGTGTGTTATATGAAACGCGGGCTATTTCGAAATTTGGAAAATTTGCGTGGTTGTTTACCACCATGAAACATAAAATATGACATATTGTTACACATTGTGTTTGTTTGTTTGTTTTTGTTCCTTAACCACCCGCAATGCGGATTTCGAAAGAGAGGAACCGGACGATGACTTCATGATTCAACCCAAAATGGTTGACTGACTTAGATCTCCCCAATCGCCAAAAGGAATACTATCCAGTTCTCGTATCTCTACTAGTTGATGGGTTCTGAAAAATCTACCACTGAATTTCGAATCTCTAGAACTAGTTTTAGCTTTCTGAAGAGCAATGTAATTTTGAGTTATATTGCATTTCATACCCTTTTGAGGAAAAACGAAACGCGACTTTTTAATAACAACTGGTGATTGATGAGAAATGAAAGAGGAATAAGCGTGGTGATGGGGAGTGAAGAAGAGATAGGACAACGACTAGAGAGGGGTAAACGGAGAAAATGATAGGACGGAGAGTGAAATGAGAGGAAAAGTCCGGCCAGAGGAATTAGAAACGCTTAGCGGAGGCGGCGAAAAAAAAAAACCTGCCATCAATCTTGAAAAGGAGGTTTGTGTGAAAGAAGAAGGGAAAATCGAGGGAAAAGGAGGGTTGTGAACGGGAAGCTGCAATTAGACAATAGCCTCTCCCCTCCGCCTTCAAGACCGTCGCGACCCTAACATGGATGGAGACCTTATCACAGCCGTCCGTGCTAGTTGTTCTCCCGCCCACTCCAGTGATTCCTTCTCCGTGATGTTCGCTCTCTGATAAAGTACAAGCCTCGTGGAAAAGAAATATGACCACGGCAGATGATAGGAATAATTCCCGTAGTGAGGGGCAATGACTGGACTTTCTGATATAAGGCATTTCCGCAAGCAAAGGCGGATATTCAGGGTAAGTGTGTGGCGGTAACAGAGCAAAACTGAAATTTAAATTGATTTACAACATTTTCAGAAATTTCTGCACCCTTAAGTAGATTTTTCAAAATTACTTTAATACCTACTGAAGTGAGGATTAAATCCAATCCAATAAATAAATAAATATTAAATGAAATAATTAATAAATTTTATTATTTCCAAGCTTTGTCGATTACTATCAGAAGTGGGATCCTTCAGAGTAAGTGGAACCAGGTGATGGAGAGAAGTGGCTTGGATGTATTTGTCCAGAAATACACGTTCTGACGAGGGAGCGCAGCTTGTGACCAATTTATCGAAGTTTATCTTTTCCCCATTTGGATCGTTGGTTCACCTGGAGATGACGAGTCCCCCTGCTTCTGAACTGTGAAAATCTCTCGTGAGTTGACAGTTACAAACGTCAACACGGTCATCTTTGGTCGTGTAACCTGACCAGAAATTTGTCGCGTAGGAGCCGTGGAGTCCGCTCTCTTGGATGGATCTCTTGGGGTTTTTTTCACACCCGTTGCTGAGCGTGGCAACTGAACATTCACAACATTTCTATAAAAAATAATAATATTTGAGGAATCCTACCTCATTATTCACCAAACGATCATGTCCCAAGGTACTGGAAACGGATTGTCCCGAGGTTTAAGAATGGCAACGTTTTAGAAAATTGGTGATGATGACTTGAAGAATGATGGAAACATCTCCCAAACGCTAGGAACTTCAGAGCAAACCTCGAGGAACATAATGTAACCAAAAGTAGTGAAATATTTAACTTACCTTCTCTGCAAACGACGTTTCAACTGCTAGGCTTGGCTTTTTTGGCAGTAGCACGAAATAAACAAACTTTTATCAGCCTGAAGCTACTGCTATCAGCCTGATCCTCTTACCTTCATATAGATATTGTTACTGTCCCAAGGTACACGACTTTACCCTACTTGAAAATTTTATAAGCAAACGAATCGGGCGAAAGTGTTTTCTCTCCTACTTTATGAAATATGTACGTGGGGAAAAAAATTCGTTCCATCTTTTTCTCTTCACCAGATGAATTCTTTCTTCAGATTGAGGTAAGAATGGAAGAATTCATTGACTAGTATTACCCAAACAACCCTTGAATGCTCCGTCAATTCAGTTTGTGTGGGTTGTTGTAGATTTATCAAGAGCACATTAAAGGGGTTTCCCAGTACGCCAGTTCTCCCCTACACAACAATAAATTAAATAGCAAACAAGTTTTATTGCCCCCATCTCCACGATCCCGGCAAGAGCCTTCGGTTAAAACGCAAATAGAGCATTCCACTTGCTTTGATCCCGAGTTCTCTTTCAGCGTAGTTTTTCTCGTTTTCCCCCTCTGTGAAAAATAAGCTGTTCTCTTAGCTGGTAGAACCTGCATGAAAAATTGATAGATGGAAACGCACTTCATCTTCGATTTCTTAGGAGGTTATTACGAAGAAAAATTGTTGAGCGAGGGAAAAGAAGGGCGGAAACATGTGCATTGGATCTGTGTAGAGAAAACGTGGGCATTCTGTTTGGCGTAGATCGGTAAGTTATTCCCAGAATTTACGGTGCCAAGAAGACATCGCTGTAGGATTCTGGTAGCTTTTAAAATCTCCCAATTTACTTGAACAAAAATAGCAAAGATGAATTGATTTTTTTGTAGTCTATCGAGACAATTAGCTGCAAAGTTGGGAACATTTTTCGTTTACAGCTGGATCAGCCTTTGCAGTTTTTTGTCCCAATTATAAGAACGATAGAATGCCTCAACGTTGATTATACGTTTGCTGTTACGACGATTTCGTCAAGCTCCAAGTTACAACAAACAAGTCTATATTCGTCCAGTGTTACATCAGAGTTGTTATTCTTTAGCGCGATGTTTTTTCGACACTTCAAGAAATTCGTACAGCCTTGTCGAGAATGCAAAATCTACACGAACCCAAAACTTGAGTGAAGTTGCAATGGAGGATGATTTGGCGCTGTTCGTGGGGGAAAATGTATGTTTATGATTTTTCCAAGGTTCTCGTCCTCAGGGCAGACTTGGTGACAATTAGAGATATCACTGATAACTATGTGTTTACAGCCTGAAGGGATTTTATCGAATATCCGCCACTGGTTGAACAAGAAACCCCACGAACATCCGCCCTACGTCATGTTCCCCATCGTTGCCGTGTCAACAGTCCTCTCGGTCTCTTTGTTCAGGACGGCTTACTACGTCCTGCTCAAAAGCGGCGTCAAATACGACATCGACCACAGGTTCTTGGGGATCTTCAAAGGGATTGTCGTCGTCGTCTCGTCTTACTTTGCGGGGAATCTGTGGCAGAAGGCGCTCGACGAACGGTTGGAAAACACTTGGAGTCAAACTGCTGCATTAATTGTTTCAAACGGATATTACCTGCACGATTCGGTATACTTTACGTAAGGCATTTGGGTCAAAACGCTTATTCAGCCTACTTTTGGTTAATAATTAACAATTGAAGGGCTTGCGGGCCTAAGTGCCAATAAAAAAAGCCTGGTCCCTTAGTACCGCAAGCCCTTCAATTATTGAAATAGAAATAGAAAAATGTTTATTGACTTGCGTCCTTTTTTTTTTTTTTTTTTTTTTTTGTACATCAAATTACATAGAATGAACTATAATATAATTTGTAGTATTAAATAGAAAATTATCTCATGTAGGTATTATCACAAAAACAAAAAAACAAAAACTTTTATAATATAAAATGCTAAAGAAAAAGAAATAACATAAGAGGTGGGTCGGAAAGGGAGTTTACATTAAATTGATCAGATCAGATTATTGTTTTTGGAAAATCAACCAATTTTTGCAACATTTTGTTCGGTTTTCATAATAGTACTTTCGATTTTCAGTCTAAAATTCCTTATAGTTACGCGTAGAACAGTTCTGATAATAATTACAAGGTACCTTAATGTCGAGCTTTTGAATAGGTATAACCAGCAATATCTCGACTACTTGAAAACGTCATTGCCGTTGAAGTAACTGAAGATATTGCTCGAGTTTGGTTCTACTTGTCTCCTGAGGGTCGAGCGTTGTTTTCGAATTATTATGTGGGGCTTCACACTCTGCAGGTAGGTCACACGGGTCACGGAACCCACGGCTCGAGCTTTCATAACTTAAATAAGTAATTCAAGTTCAAATTATTCCTCCACTTCATTAATTATGGCCCGAAAATCATGAAACCTGTACCACTAGCTCATTACAATAACCCTAGTACTTAGGGTAAACCCCCCGTTTTCGGCACCAGTAACAGGACGCAGAAAACACTACTGCCCGAGCTTGCACTTTTGTTTGGCCCACACTTCACATTACAGAGCAAAAAAGTCAAATTCTGAGAGCCGCTGCCAACTCCTTATTGCTGAAGGTAGGAGGCGCGGAAAACTAGGGGTTTTACCCTAGGATCTGACAAAACTTCATCAGGGCAGAGCCATTCTCACCAGATCTGAGAAAAATACCGGATCCGGTGCAGGAATCTGAGAACCTTTTCCTTTTCCAATGTCGAGTTTGGTAGTGGAAAATCTGATCCCTTAATTCCTGTTGGGTCGTTAGAACATGTGGCCAAATAGGAACCAGCGATTCTGTCGTCAGCTCGCCTCGACACTGGTTGAAAAGTGGGCTCGCTCATTTTCGCAAATCGCTGCATGGGTTCGAGTGAAGCTGCAATTTGCTATCATCCGGGCTGTGGCATCCCGACTGCGAGGTACCCGAAGGAAGTTCCGGTATCTCAGGCTGGAAGACGGAGCGGGCCTACTGTAACAGTTCTAGGGATTGCCAAGTCGATTTTTGCCAAGTTGAAATCCCGGGATTCATGGAGTCAATCCCGGGATCCCGGGGTTCGAGAATTAATTGCACCTCGTACGTAAATTGCTCAAGTCTTGTCGGGAAAAATCTTTTAATAACGGACAATAATTTGAAGGCTAAGTGAAAGTGCTCTAAGATGAAAACTGTGAAGTCCCCTGAAGAAAGGATTCGGAAATCTATGAACCAGCCAGTGCCGGTGCCGAAAATACGAAAAGATTCATTGACCACAATTAAAAAAGAAACGAGCCTGTTCAAAAATGGAGGCAGCCGAGGCCACCATTTGGATTTAGTATACAAAATTTGTGGATATTTAATATCTCCTGTTAGGCCGGTCAGCGGACAAAAAAAAAGGGGGGCTTAGAACGGAAAAATAGACACGTTATAATTTTTTTTTAAATTTAAAAACATTTAATGTTGTCAGGGACGGTACCAGCTTCGAAATCCTTGAGCTAAATGCTGGATACTCAAAAAACCGCGAAATTTTCGGATTTTTTTTTTTTTTTTCAGTTCTTGGCTTTAAACTTTAAAAATGTGCGCCCTAACGAAAAAGTCACTGTATACTATTTTCAAGTAGACAAAATTTGCTACCATTTGAGCGCAACGGCAGCTTTCTAGGAGCAATGGGCCCCAAGATTAACCCTCTTCAAACATTGACCATTTTCCCCCAAATGTTAGAAATCGTGGTTTTATCCTTCTTCAGTACGGAATATCGACTATAATATTCATCCCACGAGGAAATTTATGAGGATGAAATTGTAGAGCAGTGATTCAGCTTCAATTTAAGCACAACCAGAACACGTAGGACTATCCCACTGACCTCCGTAGAAGCTGAGAGGGCCTTTTGAGTAGCAGGACTATTTCGATAAAGCTAAGAAGCAAATTGGCTGATCCAACTTTGAGTGCTTTCTAAGATCCAACACATGCTTTCTAAAAGCACATTTTTTGGGTAAATAAGTGAAATTTTTCCTTCATGAGGGAAGTAATATTAAATAAGACAAGAGAAGTAAGATTAAAAAGGACGAAAAACTTGTATACATAATTATTGTAAATTATATTAAAATTTTTATATAATTTACAATAATTATTATTGTAATTATACAAGTTTTTCGTCGTTTTTAATCAATTTTTTCACGTTCAAACAAAAATCATCAATCCCGGGATTAATCCCGGGATCCCGGGATTGCCTCTGAAAAATCCCGGGATCCCGGGATTCAGAAAAACGTTCGGGATTGCAATCCCTAAACAGTTCTGGGACGAGTAGACCACGTGTCCACGGCGTCCATGGCTCTCCTTTGTTTTTCGCCGTTTGCTGGGTGATGTTTTTGTTCCTTTTGTTGTTATTTGTTATTTTGTTTTTCTTTCTTGTTATTTGTTGTTTCCTCATTCTCCTGGATGATCCACTTTCTATGGGTGAATAAATTATTCTTCCGTCAATACATAGGAACTATTCACTCCTCGTCTGAAGGCTCTGACAGGATGGTCTATCTGGACGTTACCAATGAACACATTTCCCTTTCTCTTCTTGGACTGTAGCGCTAGGAACCTCAACATCTTGAGCGAGCCCCCTCGGAAAACTTTCTCTATTTTCCCTTCTTGGGTTCCTCTAAAACACAAGACAGCAAGAACGTGGATACCGCGAGTTTGCCAGCCTGACAAATCACAAATAATACAATTTTAATTGGAATTCTGCTACACACAATCGAATTGTATTACCTAAAAGACTTCTTCTCATTCCTCCTGTCTTCTCCTCCTCAATCCCCATACCACATTCTCACAAATTCCTCAAAATTATTTAATAATGCTCAATGCTCTCCCACCTCTTTCTGTTTCAGGTATTTCTCATTTGACGACGTGATCAACCTCTTCCATCACATCGTCTCAGTCTGTGCCCTCACCTATTCGATGGTTTCAGGAAAACTTGCCAACGTCGTCATGTTCTACAATTGGGCCTTCGAAGCCACTTCGATCCCTCTCCATCTAAGGTAATTTTCAACATTTGATTGAGTTACCGAGTCAGACCCTATTGCTGGATAAAATATTCCTCATTTCCCAGGTATATCATGAGGAGCTGGAAGATGAGGACGACGCATCCGGCATTGTTCACGCTGACCGAACTCACGTTCATCATCATGTATGTCCTCCATAGATTCTTTTTCGGGTTGCATTTTTCCTATTACGTCATTCAAAGCAGTGAAGAAGCAGTCCCGATCGTCCCCAAACTTCTATGCGTCTCTCTCAACCTTGCTAGTGTTGCATGGTACAAAGGAATTTTCCTGCTCTTCCAACGGCGGTACGGCGAGGAGTTTGAATTTTTGAAAGACTTCTTCCCAGTGTGACGACAATACACAGTAATAAATTTTGTGTAGAAGACAATTATTCCGTTGAAGAATTCAATTCTTTGCGTATGAATCCCTCTCAACTGCCGTCTGATAAACCATTTACAGGATGCGGTAAACTCTGCGATTCTCGAACGGAGTATAGAAAACTGACTCAGCCAAGAGGAACTTTCCATTGTTTAACGAAGCGTTTGTAACTCGACAATGCCGGCTTCCCCTTCTTCAATCAAATAGCCACGAGACCCCCTTGTGACCCGACCCTGCCCTTTCGCCCCCTCCCAGAGGCCTTTTATCCGATTCCGGAAACTTTGGTTGTTTAGGGGGTTTTCCTGTAAATCCCACTGATTTCGGGAGAGACGCCACATATCAAGGGAAAAGTGGGCATGTCAGAAACGCCTATTCCTTGACATCCAACCCTTCACCAACATAAAATTATTTCATTCAAAATACCTACAAAGGCGTTGTCGCCTGAGAGTGATTTGCAGGCGGCGAGTTACAGCTAGTCTTTTAGGTCTATCTCAAGATCTCTTACATTACAGGGCAGCTAGTTGGCAGTCACAGGGCAGGCAGTTAATTGCTTCCTTCCTTCCGAGAGTGTTCAACATTAGGCTCTTTGTAACCCCGTTGTCCCTGCCGTTTCTTCCCTCCGCTGTAGGATTGCTGCGCACAACGCCTGCAACGCGCTTCTTGTCACTTTCTGTTCTCACTGCCACATTTTGGTCTCCTAAGCGAGCTCGCTTTTTGGGTGCGCTCAGAGGTTCGATCCTCCGGAATTCCCTCCTTGAACTCCATTTCAAAATGAACTTTTCAAATGCACTCTTTTTTGTTTCTTTACGCCCATTCAGACCTTTCACTCATGCCATTGCAAATATCATCAAGTTCACCGAACACTCCACTTCAAATTATGTTAAGTAAATTCTACAAACTTAATAATTAAGCGACCACTGAAGTGATTTGACCCTTTTATTTCTTCTTTTTTCCTTTCTTACTGCCCTTTTTACTTCCTTTGCCTTTTTTACTTCCTTTGCCTTTTTTACTTCCTTTGCCTTTTTTACTGCCTTTCTTGCCTTTTATGCTGCCCTTTTTGCTTCCCTTGCCTTTCTTACTTCCTTTTTTACTCTTCTTCGATTTCTTTTTCATTGGAGAGACAGGTTCCGACTGTTTCTCTTCAATCAAAGCCAGAAGTGATCCCAGAAACGAATCAGTGTCGGCTGCGGAATTAGTTTGTCAAATTAGTTGGAGGCTTCAAATAAGTTAACTTAGTTATCGGCCACACTGAGAGAAAAAAAGGGCCTATTCTAGGTTATTTTTCGATTTTTTTCTAGGTTAAATGCTGCCAACCTAGATTTTTTTTGGTTTTCATTCTAGGGTGGAACAATTTAGTCTAGGTTGAATATAATTTAACCTAGATTGAAAATACTGGTGAAGTTACCTTCCTAAAATTGCAAACAACCAAGATTTAAAATACGCCACCCCCACACTTTAGTTCTAGGTTAAGTTCACAGTGTGTGCCGCCGCCTCCATCCATTTACAGTCTAGGTTAAAAACATTAATGTCTTGGTTGTCTCACCCTGGTATTCAATGTTTTTCACTTTCATAGACGGTTGATTTACCCTAAAACAAAAACGTTCTCACCCCACCTCAAACCATTTACAGCCATGTTGCGTTAACCTAGAACCCTTTTTTCTCTAGGTTGTGCCCCTTTATTTACGAGGTTGTTTCAATTACTATCCCTGTTGTTCCAGTTAAATTTCTAGGTAGCTTCCTATTCTTTTCAGGTTGGTCCTAATAAATTACTAGGTGGCCCACTTTTCTTTCTAGGTTTGCTCCACTTCCATTGCAGGTTGTTTCTATTAACTTCAACTATCTTTCTGGGTTGTCTCTGTTTCCAACTCAGTACGAAAATTTGAATGTGACGTCATAATATGACTGCACATAGTGACAGAAATTAGATGATTAGAATTTGACAAAGATTTGGCCTCAACCGCACCTGCTAAATAGCAGGGGTGCCAAGACAACGAGAATTAACGCCCACCGCCTACAGTGGCGCTCTCCGCGGCCGCTTAGCGTACTGTAGAAACAACCTGGAATTTATTGAATGAATTACAATCACTGTTGTTTAAACCTAAAACTATTTGTGGTACTACGGTAGTTTTAACCGAGACTGACAGTCTAACTTTTTCTTCTGGGTTGTTACCTAAAGTAACAATCTCGCGTTTTAAATCTCTCGGTTGTTTTCAGTTGTACAACCAAGACTTTAATGGAGGGGAATTATATGGAAGGTCAAATCATTCAATTCTAGGTTACCCCACTTAAAAGTCAAAGGTAGGTAATATATTTTCTAGGTCTTCACAATGTCAACCTAGACCAAATGTGAAGTTCACATTTGGTCTAGGTTGACACTTTTTTATTCCAGGTTGTGGTCAGAGGGCGGGTAATAACGGGTTAGGTTGTTTCTATATGGGTCTAGGTTGTATTAATATTTTTCGATGTTACTTTAACCTGGACCTATCTTTTTCTAGGTTGAATCAATTGATTCTAGGTGGTTTCAATTTCTTTTCGAGGTTATTTAGGATTTAACCTAGCCACTAAAAAAATCTTTTCTCTCAGTGCATGTATCGCCGGAAGGCTTTTACAAATAAACCTTCTCATTCATTCATTCTCAACTTAGTTATCTAGTAGACTGACCTACTGAGGATCACTTTGGTGTTACCTAGTAGCGGCTGTTAGTCAAATATAAATGTTATAATGGCTAATTAGCTAGCTTAAGCCAGCTAATTAGCCATTAGCTTAAGTTAGTTATACCGCACCGATGAATTGAGCCGGGTTGTGATCATCCTGTTCAAAGAAGAGTCTCAGCAGCCTCTCGTCCAAACATTCGGTTTTGCTTATCCGTTGGGGTCCCTTCCACCTGAGCATTAGCGGAATATCGTAGACGCGGAAGTAAGGATGATGGTACAGAATAGAGCCAACTTCATACCTGGAAATAATTAAATTTCATACCTTCATACTTTTTAAATTCATTCATTCATGTTTGCATTGCAGAGGATTAAAAAACTCAACACATAATAGTCTTTCATTCGTTCTTTTTTGCTTTTCACAGCTTTTCCATAGTTGCTTTGTGAGTAAACTTTTAGTGTAGATTCCTACTGTAGCACCCAAAAAGTTCTTTAACTTCAGTTACTAAACTTTTTCTTTAAGATTAAAACTACACGTACATGTTGGGTTGAAGACGAACTTTAACAATACAGATTTTTCTTCTGGGCGGTAATCTGCTCAGGAATATATTCACGTACTTCTCGGCTGAAAGGAAGATGCCAGTCAGAAACGTTTGAAAAGTTCAGGCTTTTGTATTTACAACACATCTGACATTTTTAGCTGTTTTGTTGCCAGAGCATTTCAGAAGTCTTTTGTATGGTTACCAACTCCTAAGATAACACGTTGTGAAAAGCTGTTCTCCAAATAAAATATTTGTTACGATTCTCGGGGATTTACCATCAGTTGCCATTCTATGAAGGATGACACCTCGTTCGTCCTTCCGGGCAGTGAAAAACAAGTACGATTGGAGCTTTTGTTCGCGGTTTTCCCACCAAGGTGGAAGTGGTGTGGGAGGAGGAGCCAACTGGACTTTCGTTTTCTTCGCTTTGGACTCTTTCTTCCCTTTGCCTGAGACAGAATGACAGAAAACCACGAACATCAAAGAGGAGGTTAACTGTTGCAATAGAGCGCCTCTTTTTAACCCTTAATTGAGGATTTACAAAAAATGCCCTCGACCGAAAGTTGGGAAGAGACAGTCAAGGATTGTTGTGATAGCCAGAGAAATTTAAGGAGATCTTTTGCGGGGGTTAATCGGAGGTGGTGAATGTTAGGAATTATTTGGGAAGGAGTTTTAATAATCACATTATTTATGCTCTTTAACTTTAAAAATTTTAAAGCTTGCATTTAATGTAAGCTCACCTTTGGAAACTTTGCTTTTCTTTCCGTTTTTGCTGCCTTTACCCGACTTGCTCTTTTTTCCTTTCTTGCTACTTTTGCTCTTCTTTCCTTTCTTACTTCCTTTACTTGACTTGCTCTTTTTCCCGCTCTTACTACCCTTACTCCTTTTACTTGACTTGCTCTTCTTTCCTTTCTTGCTACTTTTACTCGACTTGCTCTTTTTCCCCTTTTTGCTGCTTTTGCTCGATTTACTCTTCTTCCCTTTTTTGCTGCCTTTGCTTGATTTGCTTTTTTTGCTCGATATGGTTGCTTTGCTTTTCTTCCCTTTCTTTGACGATTTAGATGGTTTGCTTTTAACCTGATCAGTCTCTTTGTGTAGAGGTTCTACCCAATTAGGTATTGTCAAGCTTCCTCCTTCGATTTCTCGCAGAGCGTTATAAAGGCCTTCCACATCATAAACGGTAACCACTTCCAACGGCATGTCGTGTTGAGATCTTTATGGCACTTGTTCAAGTGTCAGTTGTGGTTATTATACGTTTGGGTCCTGTTTTGTGTTGGTGTTTTATTGAGGATCTTTTTCTGTACCTACGTGGAGATTCTACAACTGGGGGAAAAAGGTTTTGATGACAACAAGTGCCAAGTACACACAAAAATATACTAGAGTGTACGTCAACCGAGTTGAACGGTACTGAAATACGAGTAAGTAGAGGAATATGCAGATAGAACATAAAAGACTGAAATTGAACAAACCTGAGTATATTTTTCCTTTTCTCTCCAAGTTATTATAACAGCGGAATGGAAGCAGCCTACCCCCTAAAACGAACGGTACAGGCATTTAGGTAATCTGAAGCTTTTATGAAACCAAAAGAGCTTGTACAGATTCCCACCCTTACCCTTTACTTCATTCCATGATTTAAATAATATTTCAATATACCTATCTTAAATATACCTATATTATAGGTATAGATGTAAAAATGCACATTGAAAGTACTGTGATCACAGTCTGAGCTCATCACTTATACTCACGATTTAAAGGTTTCCATTCAAATTTGTGTCTTGTAGGGTGAAACCCACACTCGTTGAATATCAAACAGTTTTCAGGGTGTGTGGTTAATATTTCGAAGTTTTCGTCAGGTCATGGAAGCAATGAAGCTTGAAGGAAAAGGAAAGAAGGTAATAACAATTTAATAAGCGCAATTTAGGTGTTATTTTTTTATCCGTGGTCTACAGGTGTCAAACGAATGAGGGTTTAACCCTACTCACTTCAACCGTATAAGCCTCGCTTCACTCAGCACATCCCTGTTTTAGTGCAGCGTAGCTACACGCCTTTTACGACACTGTCCATTGGTAAAGAATTTTCCTCGTCTTTAAAGCGGGGTTCATACAAGGGCAGAACACACCAGTGCCACGCTATCGATATCACTGTCGTGACCAGCCCCGTAGAGAGAGGGGGGGGGGGGGGGGGGCACTGGACCCGTTGCCCCCGGGCCCGGCCTTCGTAGGGGGGCCCGGATTTTCTTGAGAACGTTTTTTTCTTTTTTTTTTTGTAAAAAAAGGGGGGAGGAGAGGCAAAATGGGAAAAGGGACAGATCAATATAGGAAAAATTTTCATACTTTTTTTTTTTAGGGGGCCCGAAGAATTTTGCCCCCGGGCCCGGATTTTCTCTCCACGGCCCTGGTCGTGACCATTGACACGATTACGACTCAGTTAGGTACCCCCCCCCCCCCCCCCCCCCCGAAGATGGCCATGTATGAGGTTTTTGAAAGATGCATGTGGTTGGATATTGTGCAATTTCAAGTTTAATTTTGGCAACTTGTTTGCAGAAGGTTGAGAGTGACAAATGGACTAATAAAAACATTAATAAAAATAATAATTAATACAAACGTTGTATTAATTATTATTTAATAATAAATAATATATACCTACCTACTAGGTACCCATAATTATTAAAAAGAATAATAAAACGCCGCAAATTTTTCACCAGGATTCATCCTTTAGTATCCAAAAAATGATACTGCCAATAAAAATTACTTATTTAAACAAATTAGAAATAACTAATTAGAAAAAAATCCCATTTCCAACAGTGATTGGACAGATGTGAAACCCATCTTGAAACGTATAATTACAAATTTAGAGGCCGGTCAAAATTTTCGACCCATGTCGCCAATAATACCACCTATAATTATAGGTGTAGGTGTATAATTATAGGTATAGGTGTAGGTATTATTCCACGAATAATCAAAGAAAAGCAGTTTCATCTTCTCCTAATTCTATTCCGCGATTTGCCGGCTCAGACATTATTATTAACTGAATGAATCGTTGTTATTATGGACGCACTACCCGAAACCGCACAACTGAAACCACTAACAATTGTTTCTTAAGAATGATAAATTTGAACGACACTGTGGCTGTCTGCATTTCTCGCTCCCAAAAAACGAACTCACGCCTGAAAATCAACCAAAATTCTTGAATTTCATCAATTACATTTTCCTGCTTTCTGAGAGAAACATTCTGCAGTTAGGTAGTTCATCGAAATATAACGACCTAAGCTTACAAAAATGAGGAAAAGCTATGTTAGATCACTCTTTTCCTTTTATCAACCTCCGTTTGAATGCTCCGCTAGCGGTATGAGTATTTTATTCCTTCTGAAAACAAAAAACACAAAAATAAGAGCCAGCGTAACCACAGCGCAAAGTCCTAATTAAAACAAACCCTTTGCGAAGTCCTGACAACAGTAACTGTTGTGGTAAGGTTCACGAGATGTCACTGCCTGCTATTTCTCTCTTGGATGTACATACCTACCTGCGAGATTTAATGATGGACAAAATACGGAAATAATTTATATAATTTGACTTATTCCTTTCGTTCAAAACTGTGCCAAAATAACGAGACTTGTTATTAGTACCTACTAATTTAAGTAAATAACAAGGCATACCCAGTCAGATTTTGGTTTATTATTCTTGGAATACCTAATACTCCTAAGTATGTATTTGTGTCGGAAGTCGAAAATTTTTATCGGCTGAAAAATTTGTCATCATACGTTTCAAGATCTACATTTAATGTCCTAGCCGTTTTGGGTAGTAGGAACTTATTTTTTAATCTGAAATTTCGACCCTTCGGATCTCACTGTAAGGATCTAAGGGGCTTTCATGGGGCAACAAATGGGGCTTTTGAAGCGTATCAGAAGGTCGAATGAGCTGCCGTTTTCCGAGTGATTTTGCATTCATAATCCATTTTTCTAGGTCCCACATCCGTCCACAAACTTTACAAAAAATGTTTTCAAAAATACTTAATTAAATTGAAAAAAAAAATAAACATTGATATTGAATTAAGTAATGTTTGGATAATTTATATCAAAGAATATTTCTTATAAATATATTGATTATATATATATATTGATAATTATTATAAACCCTTGTGTTGTAGCGTTTTTTTATTGTACAGAACCAATATTATTTTAGAACCAATTATTCTATAGAACAAATTAGGTACCTATTGGATAATTTATATAAAAGAATAATAAACCCTCGTGTAAAATAATTACATTTACTTCGATAGTAAAAGTTTACTTCTATTCTCAGTGCGTACACCGTACGGCGGACGGACATTCCGATTTTGGAATCTAGACTCTTGAAACGGATGTTAAATTTTGAGGCCGATCGGACACGTCGACCCCCGTCGCGATTACATAGGTGTATTATTCCAAGAATAATAAACCAAACTCAGCTTTGCGGCCCCATGAGGCTTGCGTTCCAGTATAATATACTGGATATTATCCGCCGCTGGCCACGCTATCGTGTCACTCCTCGTGAGAATCCCGAAAGACGATTCATCTTGAAATAGATAATATAACGATATATCGGCCGCAAATTATCGATTGACCAATATAAAAATATTACTTTTAAAAATACCCATTGATAGTCAACGCCCGATCCGACTTACCGTTGGCAATACACCAAAGCGTTGCGGGTTTAGAGTGCCAACACCGCGTTTTCTTCTTCCTTATTCCTCTTCTATGTTGATTGTGAATGATACTGTTGTGATAACCGGCGAGCCCGATTTTAGTGGCATTTTACAACTTGACGCAGTGTTTGTTGTAACGATTTCTTACTTGTCAGCGTCTTTTCTTTTTGTTATTCATAAACTTCGCGTCAAAAACTGTCTAAAGTCGAATCTGAATCTTCTGCAGTTGCGTCGCTTCCAATCATGACGGGGGAACGAACTGACCTGAACATCCCCCAAAAAGTGTTGAAATACGAGACCTTCTTGAATGACGTGCTGAAGGAGCAGTTGAAAGCGACTCACCAGAAGTTGGACCACCTGACGACGGAGATTGCGGAGTACACGCAGATCAAAATGTTCATCGACACCGTTCGGGAAGCCAACCTGGAGAAAGAAGGTTTGAAAACTCAGGTGGGTAAACAATTGGATCCCCGACCTCACTCATTCATAGCCTGAATCCGCCAGTATGGCATGGCATGTGCGTTGTGACGGGTGGGTTGTGTGTGGTCGGCATACTTCTTCCTACCATTAAAATCCGCACCCTCGCACATCTCCGGTCGGTGTGCGTGATCGGGCGGTGTCTGTTGTGTTGCCGGGAACATCTACTTATGCATTATGTTATATTGTCAACGAAATTGTTACAAGTATTACTGGTCATCTCGGTAGTATCCGACGGAATCAGTAACATGTTGTCAGGTCTGACCCTTGAACGATTCCGCGTTCAACATACATAACTTCAAAATAAGTCATCGCAATCGATCTTTCGAAAACCCCAACAGCTCATCCCGAGGTAGGATTTGCGGTCTACTGACCTGTTCACTAGAGGCCTCGTTTTCGGTCAAATGGTCGGATTTTGGGAAGAAGTATGACCACCACCAGGTCCTGCACCGACCCTCATTTTGGAAAGGAGGTCCACGTTTTCCACCGGTTCTATAAATATTATGTAGTAGGTACGAGAAAAACGCTGCTAATGTTACACAAGGGGTTTATTATTCTTTAAAAAACATTAAAAACTTTTTTTGGACAGATGTGGGACATCGAAAAATGAATTAGGTATGCGTCCGAAATCACTCGGAAAACGACGCCTTATTTTACCTCCTTGGATCCTTCAAAAATCCTATTTGTAGCCCCGTGAAAGCCCCATTGATCCCCACGGTGGAACCGGATCGTTCTGGGACCCCAAAAGATGGCTTCTACGTCCAAAAATACTTCTAAAACAACACCTAACTCGACCCTATAGCGGAAACCCTTCAAAAACCCCTCCCGTAGCTACACTACGATTGAGCTGAAAACGTTGTGGGCACAACTAGATGGTAAACTGAGTATTTCGTCAAAATTTCCTACTGCCCGATATGGCTCGGACGGCGTACGTATAGGTAAGTACAGGACACCATTCCGAACTTTTTCCCCGTTGATTAATCCTTATCGATGGATAGGGAACAACATGTGTCATGACGGCAGGGAGATTTACAAAGGAGAAACCCACTGATGTCTAAACGGAGTCTTCCATCAGTATGTACCTAAATATGCCCTTATGTGTCAAAATTCGCTTTCATGACTTACAAGACTTGTCAGTTGTTTGCTTACAGTTTCATCCGTCAATTGGTTACCCAGTCGCAACTTGAGGCAAACAGAGACTCAATCGCTGTGGTTAACATTCAATTATCACACATATTAATCCATATTCAAGGAATCGTTCGCTTAGAATTTCAATGTGCTACGTGAATCTGAAGGAAAACCTCCTTAGAATTATGGGTCAGTCGGTATTATATTATAAGACCTCAAACCCTTTCTATTTTTCTTATTTTATTTATTTTTTTATTTTTTTTTTTCATATCACAAGTTGTTTATTGGCCACCTTCTTGTGTCCGTACCTATCACTATGCTTACCACATCCTTCATAACTCCTCTTCTTCCAGGTCGACATCGGCTGTTCTTTTTTCATGGAAGCCAAAGCGGTTGACTCGTCCAGAATCACCATCAGCGCCGGCTGCGGAATCTGGTTGGACCTCTCTCTCCCAGAAGCCCTCTCCGTCATCAACAAGCGGATCAAGTTTTTGGAATCCCAAACGGTAATTTACGAAGAACAAAGCGCCTCTATAAAAGCTCACATCAAATTAGTTCTTTTGGGGTTAGCTGAACTGCAAAAAATTTAAATTCCTTGTGACTTTCAATGGATTTCAAAGACCTCTTTTTGAAAATCAGAGGTTAGGTGGTGCCCTTCATTCATTGGCTCCAGTATTCCAGGTGTGTGTTGGCATCATTGGAGTACTATCAACAATTCCTCTTTCATAAGATAATGATAAGCCATTTATATTTTGATGTGTTTTGAAAAAAAATGAGGTACCTGATGATGATCCCAAACTTTGATTAACTGAGTTTGATAAAATTGGGTCGTGCTTAAATTTTGTACGTAAGATATCAATAAGGCCTTGCCATAAGATAAGCCGAAAATAACCGTTAAATGGGTTATTCGATCATGGCTTAAACGTTTCCTGACCGAACGGTCTCAATTTCATTTTACTGACTTGCCTAATGATACTCCGGTCACCGGAGTCTGGTGTCTTGGTTGTTGGAACGCAGTCTACAGCTTGACAAAAAATTGATTTTGTTGTCGGTTGGCCACACATTTTTAACTGGACTCCCCCCACACTCAATAGAACCTGACGTTTTCTTTCTGGTTCATAATTTTTTGATTTCAAGGGTTTTCATGTTTCGCTGGGAATGTTGAGTTCCTGGGAATGTCGAAAATCTAAGTGCACATAGCGCTCCTATGCTGGAAACAGGAATACGAATCAATGAAAGGTTTTTGCCGCTGTGATTGCAGTGCTGCTTTTCGAAGATGCGCGTGGTAGATCGTGGAAGGGGACAGAGCTTGTGGACGTCGGCTCTCGTCGAAACTTCACTTTCTATGATTCTATCTCGCATCTACTGTACCTACCATAGAAACCTGTATTATGAACCAAGTGGGGCATTGGTAATTTGTGAACTTAGAATTGTGTAACTCGTGATGCGAGTCCACCTAAGTGCTTTTTTGCACCTCCTTCACAGTTTTTGACTTCAAAGAGGTTCATAGGTTGGTAAGACTGGTGTGATGGATTATATCGTCATATCATGCTGAAACACTAGTAATATTTTCAACGAAAAGAAACACTACTTTTAATCAGCTTTGGTATTTTAGAGAGTCGCTGGCCACCTACACTCTGTCTTAAAAAATCAAATGTGTTGAAATTTCCTCAAAAATTGATATTGATCGTTCAACGTTTCCAACTGCAGAATGTTCAAAAGGAAGTCGATAAGATACTTACGGTGTTCAATTTTGATAGTATCCGAATAGTATGCTATGCTCTAGATCAGGGGTTCCCAAACTGGTCGGCCGACCCTCACTAGGGGGTCCACGGTGAACTTTGGGAAAAATTGATACATTCTTACAAAAATAAATACAATTAAAAACTCAAAAATTAATTTCGCTGCAAATGAAAATAATAATTAAATAAAATGATAACCATGAATACTGAAAACACCAGTTGATGGGTAAAATAGTCCCCAGATTTTTTTTTTTTTTTTTTTTTTGTCGCCGGCGGATTTTGGAGGGGACGAGCTCTATGTATGTAGATGCAGGCCCCAACCACGCAATGTTTTGAAAATTGTAGTGTCGTGTCCGATTCGAACAATAAGGATAAGTAAAGAAATTGATTCGATTACCAGTTCACTATGAGTGAAGCAACCAATTAAATTAAAAAAAAAAAAAAAAAAAAAAATCAGTCCACAAGGCGTCCACACTGCTGCGCGGCACGATTCAGCTTGGGCCTATTAGCAAAACTGAACTAGTGTGGTCGCTTTCTTTGGTCTTGCTGCCTTGCCGAAAGCCGAACCGTGTAAAAACTCGTAATAAATCCACCCTTTTTACGAGAACAGTATTGCGTTGATTTCTTACGGGGGAAGATAATGTGACCGATAGTACATCCTGCACGACTAGGTGTATGACTGTTTCAGCTGCGTTCCATCCCAAGTTTAACCATAAAAGAGTAAATAGTTGTCCATTTATATTCATACGTTTTTTACCAGCGAATTAAAGTTGTGTATCGTTTCAACTGTTGTTTCAATTATATTTCGACCTTTATCAATTTCGTCCTATCAATTCCGACCAATATTCGAAGAGTGTAAAAATTTGCAGACTTCGGAAAATCTTTATTCAAGCGGAACTACGTTTGACTCTGTAAGAAGGCAGCCCAGGCAGATTCGACTCAAAAAATTGTCAAAATGTGATGTAGTTCTGATTTTTTAGTATGTTGTTTGGGTCAATTAGGGAAGTTATAATCGAAGTTTGGAATGGTGTGGAATCTGCGTAGCAAAATTGTTACTCTTTTCAGTTGTTGCTCTATTTTTCCTAAACAATGCATTGGCCCACTTCATCAATAGAAATTGTTTTGGTGCATTTGTTCGAGAATACGCTCTAGTTTGTTCATAACCTCCAGAAAACTAAAATAAGGTGAAAGGGAGGAGTGTCTGGGGAACATTTGTGAAGATTTTACGCCAGCGCGCTCTTGCGCCTGTTTGGGTAACTATCCAGGTTGCTTTTCTCGTCAACTTGACGGTATTCGCCAGTTCTCATCATTCGGCTTGTGCTTTTCTTCGGAGTTTGTATGTTTCGGTCTATTTTACTATAATATTATCGGTTTATAATTCTTGGAATACCTAATACACCTGTGCAATCGCGAAGGAGGTCAAAATCCTGATCGGCCTGAAAATCTGACATTTAACGTCACGTTTCAAGAGGTCTATATTGCAAAAACGAAATGTCCGTCCGCCGTCCGGCCCGGTTTTAGGCAGTAGGAATTTTTTTGTTTTTCAATCTGAAATTTTGTCAAAATACCATCTAGTTGTACCCGCAAGGCTTTCAGCCGAATCTCCCAAACCCGTGGGGCACTATGGGGCTACGGGAGGTTTTTTTTTTTTTTTTTTCAAGGTTATGGCTATGGGGTCGAGTTAGGCGTCGATTTCGAAGCATTTTTGGACGTTGAATCCATTATTGGGGGCTCCAGAACGATCCGTTTTACCGTGAGTATCGGAACTGGCGAGACACTCCTTGATTACGTCATTGAATGTAGTTTCACAAAGCGGCGCCAGAGCGCGTTGGCGCCTGCTCCAAAATTTTTCCCCAGACACTCCTATCAAACTATGAGCCACAGACCCCAATTTTCGCATCAATGAAAACCAATTAAATTTCCTACAACGTCTACTCCATGCCTTTTCCTTGTAGGATAAGCTACACCTTTCGTTTTTTGGGAAAAATTGAGCAATTTTCCTCGGCCACAGCTCGGTCCCTGATTGAACTACAGAGCTCCATTGGTCTCAAAGTGTCGAAAATTTAGAACTCGTTAAAAGTTTAGTTGAAGTCGTTTATCAAAAAATACATAGTTTAGAGTTGGAGAGCAAACACTTAAAATTGTCTAAAAATTTAGTGGTTTTTTGAAGGGCTACGAAAATTTCACACCATTTAGAAAGTTGCAAACTTGGATTTAAACCACCCTAAGGGTCCTAACAACATACCAAAAAATTAGAACCTAATAACACTGTCTGAGACAATAAGCACTACGATTTTTTTTAAAGTTACATTCTGATTTTAATAAAAACGAGAATTATCTAATACTACGAAAAACTTACTAAGAACCGAAGGAAACCGAGTGTAAACGGTGTTTCGCTGCGTATTCGTTGAGTTATTCAATTCTTGTTTTCAAGCACCTGTTAATTACAAAACAATTGAAATCCATGAAACCTGCTTTACTGCCGAGGCTGTTGGCGAGTTGCCCTTTGGTTTTGTATCCATACAATATTGTTTGTAAATACGGGCACGCTGACCCTTGGCTAAATGGAACATCAAAACCTTTCTTTATTAAGTGCTCAAAACATTGCGGCAACAGTTGCGTCAGGCAGCTATTACTCCATTTGAAACTTGATTTAGGTTAAAAAAAAAAATCTGACCATCATAAACATCCTATTTTGTGATGACTGTTCTGGGTGATTGGATATCACGTTCTTTCCCGTCGTTGTTTTTCTTCATACAGTTTCATTTCATGTGTTCTTTTTATCTCTCTCTGATTCGGACATGAGAGCGCGTAATTCAGGTACCTATTGAGGTTCTTTTACTCTTCTTCACTCTCAGTAGCCGTCGTGAGTTGGCTGATGGATTGAATGCATTTTGTCCTGCCACTGTGTAATCCGCTGAGCGGTAGCTGCCATTTGTCGTTTTACCGTAAGTAACACAACTTATACGCAAGAACCCTATTGGCAAGACTCATTTCTTATAGAATTTTTTCTTGAATCCGTCTCCACACCTACTGCTGCCCGCTGATCATCAGCTATCAGGAACATATTCCAAAGAAGAGTAGTTTTTCAAACCTTTCAACTCATTGCATTGTGGCAACTATCCGTCGTTGGTGTTGCCACAGGGTCGGTCCTATTAGTTTGTTTTTGTTCCAGACTCAAGACACGGCTCCCGAAGTTCTGCTCCCCAGACGTTTTGCGTCCTTCGGTCATTCGAGAGACATCGGAAATCACAGAGAAGGTCACAACGGAACGCCATTAGTCCGTAGGAAGCCTCGCCGAAACACCAAAACTAGAAACCGCCTTGCTGCATCAAGCTGTGATGGCGCTCCCCCCCAGAAGAAAATGAGACTTGATGGTGATGGCCTTGCAAGTGGCAAATGTGCCGTGAAAGAAGTACAACTTGAGTGTACCGTTCCTTCTGTTCGAGCAGCTAACTCAGCAAAAGTTCCTATCAAAATAGAAAATCGACAAAATCATTGCCACCACGACAATGAACGAATCCATCACAATCTTTGCAATACTCGAATTGACGACCTTTGTGTGAGGCATTTGAGCTCACCTCAAGTTGAAGCAGACAATGATGAATCCGTTACCCAAGAAATGGTCATCAAAAACAAGGTCCACTCAGCTTTGAAAAAATGCCCTGATGAATATAGTGTTGCTGCAAAAACGAAACGGAGCCATACTGACAAAGAACTAATCAATGATCAAGAAAGACAAAACTTTGATTCTAAAAAACTTGGTCATCTATTGAAAGATCGCGCCAAAATTAAATCTATTGGTGAACCAAGAGATGTTGAAAGTGACATCTTGGATCAAGTGGAAGAATATCTCGCTAAAAGTAGAGCTAAACGGAAGAGACGTGAATGCATGGATGGAGTCAGGAAACGAGCAAGGACTATTTTTGAATCGCCACCCGGGGGACATTATTCTTCAGTCAAACTGCTGACTGGAGGAACATTCCAGTCATTGCCGGTCGACATGGCACACGGCAGGCGTCGAGGTGCTGGAATCAAGAGCGAAGTGTGGTCCAAGGCTGTGAAAGTGCAGGATTGTGTCTCAAGCTCCAATCAAGTGATCAGTGGGAATGGCCTTGCAACAGGGGAGCCTTCAAATGAAAACTGCTCTGCCCAACGCTGCACTCCTGCTGACAAACTGTTGCAGTACGTTGACATTCGGATTCCCAAGTGCCCAAGTGGAGATGAAAATGCAAATCTTCAACATGATCGACCCTCCTATGTTGGTGTGTTTGCTCAGGCTATGATTGGTGTGAATGGCGCTCCGTGTAGAGATGGCAGAACCGTTGGCCAGTCATCAAAATGTCACGTTACATCGTACCAGGGCAGTGAGACAGTGACTCTTTGGTCCTCATCCAACTTCGGCTCAAATCACACCACCCCTGATGGATCAGGTGTTATTAGTGAAGAACTTTGTGCAGAAGACTCTCCATCAAGTGACAGCTCTACTGAGCAGTCAGCCTACGTCAGCTACAGCATTGACGCTCTACTGAATCGCCAATTCAAAACCAGTCTGGCTGAAAGAGTCATCAATGCGGACGGCAAGCTGATCGAAGATGTTGGACACGAAGCTGAACAAGTCGTTACGTACCGCGACCCCCACATGTTGGCTCTTTCATCTTCATCCAACTTCGGCTCAAAACACGCCACCGCTGATGGATCTGGTGGTATTAGTGAAGGACTTTGTGCAGAAGACTCTCCATCAAGTGTCAGCTCTACTGAGCACTCGGCCCACTTGAACTACAGCATGGACGCTCTCCTGAATCACCAATGCAAAACCAGTCTGGCTGAAAGAGTCATCAGCGCGGACGCCAAGCTGATCGAAGATGTTGGACGCGAAGCTGAACAAGTCGTTACGTACCGCGATCCACACAAGTGGGATATTTATTCGGACCCCCAAAGCATCTGTAGCCTGCTCCACATGAAGTGCCCTTTCTGCCCTCAACTCTTCACGTGCTACGCCGACATCGAAAGACACTCCGTCGACAAACACCACGACACTTGGCTCAACATGAAAACCCACTTTCTTCGCGCTCTCGTCCCCCACCGCCCTGAAGGCTTCGGCCACCCTCGGATGACGTTCAAGTGCATCTTCTGCAGCCGACTGTTCGCAACCTACCCCAGTCTACAGGGTCACTTGCTCGAAAGGCATTACGGCGACGACCCTTACGAGTGTCCTTTTTGCGCCAAACGGTTCCGACATCTTCACTCATATTCCACCCATTTGGACGCTCACGTCGCCTCAGGAAACTACCCCTCGTACAACTGCAACGTCTGCTCGTCCTCTTTCAGCGGTCAATGGGAACTGGATCTGCATTCAGAAATTCACGACCGCCTGTCCCCCCTCATAAACCACTAACATTGTCCTGAATATCTTCCTTAATATCTGAAACTTTGGTACATTTTCAGTAAGTACCCAACATTAGGCTAGTCTGCATCAAGCATCTAGTCTCGCATTATTCACTTTTTTCTTGTTCCTGCTCCTTTTAGTGTTGTCATTTTTTTTTTTTTTTTTTTTGCTTCAAACTTTGTGAAACTTTTTCTAGCCCAATTATTCTTGCGTCCCCTGATTGTTCCCAATATTCATAATTTTACTCCAGTTTGGGAAATCCTCCTCTTTTGTAATCTTAACGTACAGGTCCTAACTTTTCACTTCGCAAGAATATCTAGCGTTTGCCCAGCTAGTTGACCTCTTGTTTAGTTGAATTCTTGGTCTTATCTTCAAGGCCTGCGTCCAAAATTGGTCGACTGCGAACTTGTTGGTATCTTTATTTCCAGTGCAGTTCATTTTATTTTGACTTTCGTTGTTTAATTTTAAAAAAAGAAAGAATTTACGAGTTGTGTGATCATTTTTTATTCGGTAAAAATATTCCTTTGAGTTCTCTATTTTTCGTTATGGATGGAAGGGGGTCTTTCTTAAATTTGCGTACTCCACAAAAATGTGTCGTTTTGTGGCGTAAAAGCAGAATGTGGCCAGGATCAGCTGAGTGGCTCCTGCATTTGATGTCTATGCTAATTTCCTTTGTTGTTGAGCATGATGCTATATAAGGAGAAATTTTGAGAAAGGTCAAATCAGGGGTTACTTAATCTCTTTTTGCGAATTCAGTGGGCCTGTAGTTTGACTCGGATGGGGGTTCAAATGTTGTATGTGGGGATTAGGCTTGAATTGGAACAAAATTGAATCTAACATAGTTGACAGCTGCGGCGTCCAGGGTTATATTATTCAAAATTAACATTTACGGTGATTGGCGCGAAAAATAATACAGTTTTCCATATTCAATTCAGCTCACATTGAATTTTGAGGAACTTGGTTTCCCGCCAATACCGAACCAAGTTTCCCGTCTTGAGGCGCCTTCCGTAGTGTGTTCGCGCCTGAAGGGTAGTGGATCGAGTGGGGTGTCGTATTCGAAATAATTATGAGCGAGGAATTAATTTTCGGGGGTCTCATATCTGTACTGACACTAATTAGTGTCCTTACTTAAGTAAGGAAGGGTTTTTTCCCTTTTGTTGCGTAATGTTTTTCGGTTTATTCAAAGTAATGATGAGCCCTTTTGTAAAGTTTTCAGGATTTGGTCATGATCTTGTTGTAAAAGTAACTAGGAGCCTCTCAAGTGTGCGCGGGAGGGTTCCCCGTGTTCAAGAAGGACCTTATTTTTGCGCGATTATTTTAGAAAAGACGTCATAATACGTGGAAGTGGTCGAATACTGGAGTTGTAGCTTCTTGGGGACAGCTGGCCGACCGTTTGCTGCCCAATTTCATCAAAATCGGTTGAATTTTAATCGAGTGAATTCAGGCAAAGGGCAGAATGTTTTTCAAACATATTTTCGTCAATTCTAAATTTTATAATGAAAAGTGAGACTTCGTATTCAACTCCACTCAATTTGAAACCTTTCATTTTTGTTTCTGTGTCGTCTGGCATCATCCAGTTGGTGGTTCTCATACGAAGCCTTGTCGGGGTTCGGTACCTATTCAGATTTATGGAACTCGGCTATCGCTCAGCCTTGAGGTCGAAGAAAAAAAAAAAAAAAAAAAAAGGTCACGAAAACGGCGTATATTTTAAGACGGTTAAAAAGACTTCGTGCGCTCGAGATTCGCCTAGTCGTTGATTTGGATCCAGGGGGGCATCGTGGACAATGATGGAGGAAAATGAAGAAGGCTACACGGAATTCAACTACAACGACTACACCAACGGCAGCGACGTTTTCCCCATACCGGTAAGTCAGTTAGTGGTCACCGTTGAAAATTGATTTTTTTTTTCTCTCCCTTGCCAATATGGAAAATTTGAATCACACTTGGTATGACATTTTTACACCAGTCATAAATCCGCTCGAAACAGGACAATAGAAATGACAGATAAGTACCAGGATGTTTTAAGGTTTTTTAGGGGCACCCACAGGAACAAATCTATAAAATGTATTTTACCAGTGTTTCGTTCTCCAGTGAGTTGATAATACTACAGGCAATAATAATTTTATGGCCGTCGTTTTTACTTGCTCCGGCTGGATGAGGGGGCCCCGACAATTTGAGACGGGTTTGGAATCAAATGTATCGTTTAGGTGGCATTTCAACGACGCTGTCAGTCCACGCTGTGATGGTTTACAAAAAATACGCGTTAAATGGTCAGCAGGTATGTTTGCATTATTGAAGGGAACGTTCGAATTTAACCGACCGACCCCAGTGATAGTTGAACATGTGTTGTCTGTTGGGGTCCCTAACGGCCTTCACGGTCCAACTCGTCATAGAGTGGTGGTACATTTCATTTTCCATTCACCAATATCGTCCGGTGAACGGCAGTAAATAATCACCTGGACTCGAAATTATTTTTAAAATTTTATTAATAAATGTTTAACAAATTATACTAATCGGGAAGCCAAAATTCTGATTGCGTGATTACAACATTACATAGAAAACTATAACACAATTTTTTGGCGGGAACGTCCAGATCTGTCCATTCCTTATTACTGCAGTGGAAACAACTTTGGCAAATGTTTATAACTTGGGAAGCACAACCGTGTAAAGTATCGTTGCCGGTTCTAATTGTTACTGTCGACAAAAGCTAATAACTTGGAAAAAACCAAAAGCACTTCACATTTTATACTGGACCAAAATCATGAACACGGCCAATAAAATTGTCTTTATTATTTTATTACAGTACATTAACGTCAACCATACAAGCTCTCAAATTAATTTGGAAAAGTGTCGGATGAATGTTCAAACCAGTGCCGAACTGGAATGTCTAATATTGAGAATGAATTATTAATTTCAGGGTAACATTGGAAGTCTTGCTGTCAATGTGATGGTGCAAACGGACGATTTTAGTCGGATGGGATCTACGAGGAAATCGTCGTGAGTATGATATATTTCGTCAGTTAGCCATACAAAGTTCGGTTGTGGGGGGGTTTCAGTTTATGTTTTACTGTTGGTATGCCTGGTTGACAATCCGATTACTGTTGAAAGGTTTACCTAGTCACAGTTTACCAGATTTAGTGTGACATTCCTACAAAATTTGTTAACTGTCTTGAGGGACAGTGGTGGTGGTGTTGTAGTCTGCCAATGTTAGGTTCGTTCTTGCGCAGTGCTACGTTTTGTTGGCCACGCCCATCAACTCACAGTTCCAGGAGTGACATGTAGGGTGGAATTCACAGTCGTCACTCGAATTGGAGGGTACGCGTGAGAGGGCGTGGGCCACTTGGACTATTCACAGTGTGCAGGCCACAAGCTGGTGGGAAGTTGTAAGTGGAGGGTCTCCTCAAGGTTTGACGTGACATCCCTCCAGCTATTCACAGTCGCGTACGCTCAACAAGGCACTCAAGCAGACCCTTGTGGCTGTTATTCATAGCAGCCAAACCCAGCCCCCAGTTTTGAACTCCTTCTGCTGCCACATCTGGACCCCCATGACTCTTGTAGCGCACTCTCTGGTTCAGGGAGAACACATACGGAGCCGAGAGTGGCTCTTCCCTCATGACGAGTCTGACCAAGTCCTCTGGTAGCTGGAGCTCGCGACCATACACCATCAATGCTGGCGAGAAGCCTGGTTCCCAGGAGGTGGCTCATTTCACTGATCAACTTTGATTTTGGACGGAACCCTATGCCATCTTCATGTACACAAACGGACGTGGCCCAGTTTACCACTCACTAATGACCCACGATACATGTTTGTACCTCCAGGAACAAACCTATTATTGATGTGTAGAACAGAGTTGTGAGATACAAAATAGCCGTACTGAGATAGGTATCTAACAGTATAACAGTATAGCCATTACTAGGTGACATACCTGCCAGTGATGTTAGCTCTGAAATAAGAGTAATGAAATATCCTAAGTCTACCTCAGTGTTGCTCAGATTCTCTCGAAAGTTGAGGGCTAGTTAATAGGGAGTAAAAACTAAACATTTTTGTGTTTAGGAGGAAAAAGAAGAAAACTTCTGCCCCTTCCACATCAGCCGGTATCATCGGCATTGTAAGTTACAGAATTTATCGTACAATGAAGTCATCAGCAATACTTGAATCATCAATTGAATTTGTTTCCAGTTTCGATATGCGCAGCCAGTAGATTTCCTGCTTATGTTCATCGGATTTGTGGCGTCGACAGTAAATGGCTCCAGTATGCCTCTGCTAGCTATAATTTTCGGCAAAATGACGAACATGTTCAGCCAAGTGGCGTCATTCGTAAGTACGAGTCGTTTGTACGAATAATCTCCGTTTCAGACGGTTCAAGTACGAATATGTATTTCTTGCAGGGTTTCAAACCGGATATGCACGTCTACAATAATTTGTCGATGTTCGCTAATATGACGGATTTTCGGTCTCGACTCACTCCCATGCCCAGGTTAGTCCCCTAGTGATATGTGTAGTTATCGTTTGCACGGTAGTAGGTGAGCGTTCGGGGAGCCATAGGGCCTTTTTGCCTGGGCCGATAGTACCAGGAATCCAACCCTCAACGCCTTGATGCTTTGCAAACGCTGAAATCGTTCAGAGCCGTTCAAAATCGACTCAATTTTGCAGTTTTTTTTTTTTTTTTTTTTTTTTTTAATGCAATTTAGGTAGGTATCCCTCATTTCATTTTCCTTATTTGTAGAACTCACTCTTATCCGTTGCTTTACCATTACAGCAATGCGACAATTACGAAAGAAGAATTCACAACCGCCATGCAAAACTTTTCGGTCTATTACCTGTACGTCAGTGCCAGTGTGTTCATTTCTGTATTCATTCAGGTAATTCTTGATTTATGTTACTTTATTAAATTAATCGTCAATCACTATTAAAAAAGATGTTGTCATTTTCGTTCGTTCTTACAGGCACTTTGTTGGGAAACAGCTTGTGAACGACAGGTGTTCAGGTTGAGGCAAAGGTTCTTCTCGCAGATCCTCCGCCAGGACATTCCCTGGTACGACGCTAATGAAGATGGCGACTTACCTCATAAACTGTCCGAGTAAGTTCAACAAATAGGAACGAATAGGTTGATTTATGGGTGCCTGTCTGAAACAAATCCCCTGTGGTTTTGCAGTGATCTGGAAAGAATACGTGAGGGGATTGGGAGTAAATTCAGCATGTTGACGCAATACGCTTCCACTTTCGTGATTGGCCTCATTGTTGGGTTCAGAGCCAACGCTCAGTTGACCACAGCGCTCCTGATGGTAGCTCCCATCATCATTGGATTGTCAGCAGTCGTTGCCAGAGTGAGTTTTTTCTTTTCTTTTTTTTCTTCTTTCTTTGTCTTTGTGCATCATTACAATTGATTAGGTTAAAGTAAGGCGGGGTAAGTGCATAGTATGGCTTATAAAGTTCAACAAAAACTAAAAAATTAGCCATTACTTTTTATGTTTGGGCTGGATACTTCCGAATCCTCTGTTTTTCAATGTACAATTGATTTTTTGTAGCCTTGTCGATTGTGAGCATTATAACTGAAATTGCTGCCCAAGTCTGACTTACCCAGTTGCCCCATCGTGGGGTAAGTGCTTAACTGGCCTGTTCAATGTTGGGAGCACTCACTCTGGTTTCATCGGGGCAAGTGCCAAAAAGGAAATCCTTCTACGAGCCTTTAGCAGTTTGAAAATTTGAAATTTGATAAGAACTACCAGTTATTGACTTTTACAGATCAAGTCAGTGCCTGGACTGCTAATATTTTTAAGGCTTGCCAAAATATGGTTTACGTGGGAATTGAGGTGTTTACTGACGCTAGAAGGCAACCAGTTTGGTTGAAAGCCAAAGTGGTAAATGCATGATAAGCCGGACTTACCCCAGGGGAAGTGCATAGTATCACCACACACCTGCATTATCACCATGCACATCTCCTTGAAAAACCAATTGGGTAAGGGCATGGTAGGGTCCAACTCTTTGATAGAAAAAGATAATCCCGAATTTCAATTTTAGGAGTGATGAATGACTACTGAACTTGTTTAATTACAAACTTTAAAACACCAACAATACTCACTGATTTGAAGGATGGAACATGATAAAAACGGAGCACAGTACTTGCAGCTGAGCGAAAATTTCACTCATTTAATGGCACAAAGTCTTCCAGCATTTTACTATTTGCTGTGGCTCCATCTGGCGGATAAGTCTCGCGTAATATGTGAGAACATAATATTATTATAGTCTCAAACGTAGCCACTAGAAGGCAACCATGACAATTTTTCTGAAGCACTTTTACATCCCACTTACGCACTTGCCCCGTTTCGGCACTTCCCACACCTTATATTATTCGACTGAACACAAATCCACAGGCGCTGAGTAATTCTGCCGCTCGTGAGCAAATCCGCTACGGCATAGCCGGCGGCATTTGTGGCGAAGTTTTGAACGGCATCAAGACAGTTTCATCTTTCGGAGGGGAAGGACGAGAAGTTGCCAGGTACGGACTTTGCAAGGCTCTGGCGCTGCCTTATCGAACAATTGTTGACCGTTTTGACTCCACAGATATGACAATGCATTGGAAGAAGGCGCCAAAATGACGATGGGCAAATACTACGTGTTGTCAGCTGCAGCGGCCATGATGTACTTTTGCACCTACGGCGCTTTCGGTTTTGCCTTTTGGTACGGCGCGGGACTTGTCGACGAAGGTAGCGCCACTCCGGGGAGCATATTCACAGTTAGTTCATTCTGTTAACTAGTTACAATCTTTACGTTTCGTTCTCTATCATTGATTGCATCTATCGCAGGTTTTCTTCAGCGTCATGACCGGAGCCTTCAGCATCGGCAGTGCACTCCCTTTCATAAATTCCGTCGCCACAGCGATCGGCGCTGCTTCGAACATATTCGGAATCATCGACCGGGAGCCCACAATCGACAGCTACTCTCAAGATGGTAAAGTCCTGGATAAAGTCGAAGGAGGCATCGAGTTCAAAAGTGTCGAATTCCGGTATCCCACGAGGCCTGAAGTAAAGGTTGGTGTCAACAGGAGGAAGAGAGATTAGAAACGTAAAACTGAATTGTTCAAAATCAGACATTTTTAAAACGCGTCTTGAGACGTTGCCACATCATGGAAGGGAAGGGGTTTGGTTACCCGCGGTCGAGTGCTCTTCAAATATCTGCAAGGGTATGGAGCCCCTAAAAACGTCTACGTCAAAAGTTACAACGAAGACAATACCTCGCTTGATATCCTGGGCAAAACGCCTCCTCAAAAATCTTCTCAAAAATTCCACTTCCAGCTCTTAACAGTCACACGGTGATCGAACGGGTTTGTGACCACCGTAAATACTTACCTGGTCGAAACCCTTCAAAAGTCCAACTGTTGCCCCCCGTGGATTAAACTAGGCTGGAACGAGTGTTTTGTTTTAAGTAAACTTTTTTCAATTAGGTGGTATCTATTTTTTATAAATCCGCTAGAAATTTTCGTTATATTGGTGAAAATTAATTTCATACAAAATGTTTATTTTTTGAAAAGATTCCTAATTTTTTTAATTAAAAAGATTTATACCCTAAGACACTATTACAACATATAATAGTGTGCAACAGGTCTGGAAATCTGCAAAGCTACCTTCTCCGAAAATGAACCTTATTATGAATATATTATATTAGGTATATTAAATTGCATCTCTAATTTCTTCAGGTCCTTCGAGGACTCAACCTGAAAATTGAACCGGGAAAATCCGTTGCTCTCGTTGGGGCCAGCGGTGCTGGGAAGAGCACTGTGGTTGGCCTGCTGCTCAGATTTTACGACCCAGAACGAGGCCAGGTATGTGAAGTAGGCTTAGTTGCAAGTAGGGACAATACTACTGAGTAGGTATCGATAATATTGTTTCAATACTATTGTTTTCATAGTGGTATCGAATCATCCGATGTTATACTCGTATCGGATGAAAATCCGCTGTATCGAATGAGTAATTTCTTTTTTGATTACCTACCTTAATTTAACATTTCTGGGAGAATTTTTTGGCGATAACCATACCGGACTTCCCCCACAAGCAGTCAGTGAGTGTTAGCATCCACCAGTGGAAGTCCGGATTCACTTACTTTCACCAATCATTTTTTCCCTTCCTTCGGTGAGTGTCAACAATCACAGGTGGATGCTAGCTTTCGACAGGTTCCGGGCTTCCACGGTAACATAATATGCTTAACAAAACATAATATATTATATTTTTTCCCCCAATACGATGTAGGTATGTATTGAGAAACTCCTTTGATACTACTCATATCAATACTGGTATTTCGATATCAATACCGTGGATTCAATTCCAAACATCTTATCGAAATGTCCCTAGTCGCGAGTAAATCAAATCGAGTAGGTACCTTCTCGAGATGTTGAAATTAACTGGCCAACAGTATAACTCAGTGCATGGGTTAACCTTTGCTTATTATGCATCTCGTGCACAGGTCCTACTCGATGGGATGCCCATCGCCGAAATGAACTTGCCCTGGCTCAGGAACCAAATCGGCGTCGTTTCCCAGGAGCCAGTCCTTTTCGGAGTCACTATCGCCGAAAACATCCGTTACGGTAGGAACGACGTGACCAACGAAGAAATAGTCGAAGCTGCCACAATGGCCAACGCCCATTCATTCATTAAGGATTTGCCCAATGTAAGTTATCAACATCGGTAGTGAAAAGTGGCTTATCGCATTTTTATTTTCCGCCCACTCTCACTTCAGGGATACGACACCGAAGTTGGCGACAAGGGGTCGATGCTCTCTGGCGGCCAAAAACAGCGAATCGCTATAGCCCGAGCGCTCGTCCGGAACCCGAAAATCCTTCTGCTGGACGAAGCCACTTCCGCTTTGGACAATCAAAGTGAACGGATTGTACAAGCCGCACTGGACAACGCTATGAGCGGCAGGACGACGATTATTGTAGCTCATAGGCTTTCGACCATAAAAAACGTTGACGTCATTCATGCGTTGAAGGTACAGTAACCTTTTTTGTATATTTTCTTTGCTTTGTATGTTTCCGGCCACACCGCGAGGGCTTGTTAGGGGCTACAGCTCGAGGAATGACGAGTGGGCCGGTCCCTCCAATATCTTGTCAATTTTTAAGGTATGAAAGCGCCACTGATAAACATGCATTCAGGAATCTACTGACGTCACTTCTTGAACCTTTGATACCAGATTCGCAACAGGTGTCTGGCGTTATAGTTGGGAGTCCTGAGCCAAGCCAAAACTGTTGAATTATCGGCGAAACAGGGTTGAATGGAGCTGCATGGTTTGCAGTAGTATGTGCTCGCCGCTTTTGTACTAGCAGCAAGGTAGTTCTCATACTCGGCGCTTTGATTTTTCACTTACCTTAAAAACTGGCGCAATCGTTCCTTAAAAAAATGGCAGCTTTCGTGATCCATCCCTGCAGCAAGGGGTTTGAAGGTCTTCAGGTCACGTTTTGAAGTCATTTTGGACCTAGAAACGACTTATTGGGTCAATCCTGTCCAACCACACTGGGGCTTCTAATGTGCTACAGACGAGCCTTATCATACAGAAGAATATAACATTTGGACGCAGAATCGATTAAATCCCCTCAAATTTTAAGTTCCTGGCTTGGCGAACCCAGGGCTTCCAAGGGGTAGTGCTGCAAAAAAATCGATTTTTTCAACTTTAGATTTTTCGATTATTTTCGGAAAAAACTTCGATTAATCGATTAAAAATCGAAAATCAAAAAACGTTTCAATATACGTAAGGGTTTCGAAAAATAAGGATTTTCAGCTCGACTGTAAAATTTACCGTAGTATTAAATCCGTTGACTTTGGAAGGTATTAAATTTTAATACCATCCAAAGTCGACGGAGCCGCCTCCTGCCATACAACTTGGAGTCCAAGTCTTGGACAAACTTGTTTTTTGTTTTTTTAACGAAAATGTAACCTTTTTCCAACCAACCTAAAATGTGATATTGACGACTGCTGATATTCGTAAAGTTGTTAACCACTCTCAGTGCTGCTCAAAAGGCCATAATATATTGAATTGAAAGTGAATAATAGTCATCTTTATCATGTAGGTATGCGTTTAGAACGTCCCTGACGAGCCTTAAGAACAGTAGGCCTACCTACCTACATTTTGTATGTTGTATCTAGATTCTACTCGTTTGTTGGAATAATAATTAAATTATTTCAATTAATAACATTTTTATTAACTGAATTGGATCAAATTTATGTTGTAAGATCTCAAATCTTCGCTGATATAAACTAGATGAATAATTTAAATTATTTTAAAAGGCATATTTCATTTTTCCTCCTTTGCAAGAGTTGAGAATTTTTGTGTCCGATTAAAATCGATTTTTTTTAACATTTATTTTTCGATGTTTTGGGAAAAATCGATTAATCGATTACGATTACGATTATTTTGCAGCACTACCAAGGGGCTACAATTTAGCCATGAAACGGGAGAACCGAATAATATTCGTATAAGTATATTATACTTTTGAGACTTGTAACTGTATCGACAATAGCCTGAACATCTATGAAAATTACATGCTTATTTTCAACGATGATCTGAATTATGTCTGACGCTGTTGTAGAATGGAGAAGTTCAAGAGTCCGGGTCTCACGATGAACTTATGGCGCAGGAAGGGTTGTACTACAGTCTCGTTCAGGCTCAGAAGAAAAAGGAAAAAGAAGGACAGCATTTGGACGAGTGAGTATCCCATAGTTATTCTCAAAAGCCTTGAAGAGGCTTATGCGTTATTTGGGTTTCCAAGGTTTTTTTTTTTTTTTTTTTTTTTTTTTTTTTTTTTTTTTTTTCCAACTCAAGCTGAGTCAATACGTAGTAAATACAATTACATGATAAATTAAATTGCAATGATATGACTTTTGTATTCTAGGTCCCTTCCGGAAGATCCGCTCCTTGAACGGGATTATTTGAAGAGGTTCGTAATTCAGGTACTGCACTATATATCTCTGTGAACCCTTGTGAGGCTGGCCGCTGGGGGCGTTGTGGTTATCATTGAAATACTATGTAAATACCATTCAATGTGCAATATTATTCCACAGCACTTTCAACATAGTGTAGATCACTCGTAAAAGTTCCTACATATTGGGTAATAGTTTTAAAATTTAGACTTGTACGCAAAAGCACACACTTACTGAAACCATCTAAGTTGCTAGTCCCATTCCTCCAATTCCCAAGACCTACTAGAAGTTACAAAGTGATGGTTTGCCGAAGGTGTAGAGGTCCTGGTGTTGTCTGCCGAAAATCTTCTTCTTACGTACTAGAAGTAGTTTTCCCCACTCGTTTTGCAGGTAATTTCGGCATTATTCTTAATTAGAGTGATCATACATTTCTGAGCCTAAGAAGGGAAGGAGAAATAATGGAACAGTTGACATCTTTCCTCCTCCCAGTTCTTGCTTGTAGTCGCACATCATATAATATAATCATACTAGCTGACCCAGCGCGCTTCGCTGCACTCTACGGTTAAACTGCAAAACCACAAACTGACACACATGCTAGCCCATACATGTGTGCCATCCCATACATCCCGCACATCCCATACATCATCCCAGACATCCCACACATCATCCCATACATCCCACACATCCCATACATCCCACACACCATCCCATACATCCCATACATCCCATACATCCCGCACATCCAATACATCAATACGAAGTTAGGGGTTTTTCCAATCACATCATCATTCTGCTCGTAGGTAGCAACCACACAACAATAATAATCAGGAGTTAACTGATCGCATACATCCCACACATCCCATACATCCCACACATCCCATACATCATCCCATACATCCCACACATCATCCCATACATCCCACACATCCCATACATCATCCCATACACCATCCCATACATCCCACACATCCCACACCTCCCACACACCATCCCATACATCCCACACATCCCATACATCCCATACATCCCGCACATCCCATACATCCCACACATCCCATACATCCCGCACATCCCATACATCCCACACATCCCATACATCCCGCACATCCCATACATCATCCCATACATCCCACACATCATCCCATACATCCCACACATCCCATACATCATCCCATACACCATCCCATACATCCCACACATCCCACACCTCCCACACACCATCCCATACATCCCACACATCCCATACATCCCATACATCCCGCACATCCCATACATCCCACACATCCCATACATCATCCCATACACCATCCCATACATCATCCCATACACCATCCCATACATCCCACACATCCCATACACCCCACACATCCCATACATGCATCGTATGATCGATGGGTTTCAGACCCACGTTGTAGCACATCAAAACCTTCCTTAAGCTTTTGCGAACATTATAAAAAAAAAATTAGCCAAATCGGTCCAGCCGTTCTCAAGTTATGCGATCACCAACAAAATACTGATTATTTTTTATATATATAGATTATGATCATATTATCATCATATCATATCATATCATATCATCATATTATGAGTATATATACTGCTTATTAAGTTATTTTGGTCATTCCACGAATAAGCGCCCTATTTCTGTCACAAACACTTTTCTCCGCTTACCATGGGAATTTTTGAAACCTGCAAATTTTGTGTTGTACAGGACAATCTACTCTATCATATCCATAATTGTTTGATAAACAATCAATAATTGACACCTTTTTTTCAAAATATAAAGGGTGATTTCTCATAATATGCAACTGAGCCCAAATAAATTTTTCTAACTTTTCAAGAAACACAAATAACTACTAAGTAGTTAACTTTATGGCGGCGATCCTGAACGTTAAGACTTGAGCTCCGCCATAAAGTTATGCCCCACCTCCACGTTTGGGAGCTAGAGGGTGGTGTTATTGCTGTTTTTCCCATTAGTAACCTACTTTTTTTGGAATGTTTTAGTTGAATCAAACAGCTGAACTTGGGCATTGATAACTTTCTGTTCTGGTTATATTTTGATTGGGATCCAACGCGACATTTTCTATAAGAATATGACCCTTACTCAAAATGACCAAAAATTGACTTGGGAGTTGTTGAACCTTAACAGTCGGATACATACCTGTGAACATTTTCCCAATATTTGGAAAAAAAAAACCGAACCAGTAAAAGTTACTGAACTTTCTAGTCTCAATGGATCCGCTCTGAGGTGACACAGGGGATGACAGCGTTCCCCACTTGTCCGTATTTATATTGAGCTCTCTTTTAATGGTAACGTAAAATCCTTTCGTACACTCCCTGACCTCTCCGTCGACAATAAAACGTAGCCTTGAACTTGTGAGAAACGGAGCTTCGATTGAGTAGTGATCATGAATGACTGAACGCCACACTAGCTGAAACTGGAACACTACCATCCCTCGGACTGGTGGAAGGGAAGATGAAAACAGGGGACTGCCCCCTTCAAAAAGAGACGTGTTGTTACCCATCGAGAAACAAAGGGTAGATTATGAAAATCGATAGATTTGAGAAATTCACTATTCAGATTCCGAAAGGTGGAAATACCTACCATCACTAAATTGGCATCCGGAAGGGATAAGTTGTATTACTTCCGTGTGCTTCTAATCGATTTTGGTTTATCATTCTTGGAATAATACATCTATGTATTCGCGACGGGGATCGAAAATGTTGTTCGGCCTCAAAATTTGACATTTATTAGTTTCAAGAGGTTTAGAATCGGAAAACGAAATGTCCGTCCGCCATCCGAGCCTTTTTGGGCAGTAGGATTTTTTTTTTTTTAGTCTAAAATTTTGACAAAATACTCCCAGAACGATCCGATTTTGCTGTGGGGATCTATGAGGCTTTCATGAGGCTACAAATGGGATTTTTGATAAGTAAGGTAATTTTTGACGCATTATCCATTTTCTGAGGTCCTACATCTGTCCGTGCAATGGACAGATTTTTTTTTAAATTTTCGCAACAATATTTTTTTATTGACACGGAATTAATTTTTGCACAATTAACCAATATCGAAGAATAATAAACCCTTGTGTAAAATTATTATTATCGCGATAATAATAATAATAATAATTATTATTATTATTATTATTAGGTATTATTATTATTGTACTGAATTTGCATTGGGAAGTTATACACAGTTCCGTGTGACTCGAATCGATTTTTTTCCCCTCGCCGCTATTAACTTCGCGGCACTTCCCTACGAATACCTTCCTCGTGCTTATATTTCGTGTAACTTTCTATTCCTTCTTATACTTAACTGAGTTTGCATAGGGAAGTTATACGCAAGCACCTCGTGTTAGTGTTTCATAACTTCCGTTTCGAAACATAACTTTCAACATGTTTTACTGTGTACGTCTTGTTTTCTTTCTAACTTGGGCAAACTTTCTGGTAGACCGTGAGTCGCCTCTGTGTCTGTATAACAACCAAAAGTCCCAACTAAATAGAATTTTGAGGGAGCGCACAAATGTAACTTTTCAGTGCAATGATTACGTAAAAAATATCACCAAAACAATTTGAGAACGCGGCTAGAATGCCGGGTTTCGGGGTTTCTGTGAACGCTGGTGTTAACATTACCGGCCAGCCTCTCATCTGGTTTAGGCTTGGTTTCCCTGTAAATCCGTAAAATGGTGCTTGCGGCTGCTGGGTAGGTTTATGTCGTGATTTTCATTGCATTATTCTAGGCGAAGATCTTCCGGAGTTTTGTCACGAAATTCGATCAGGCGGAGTCGCAGATCGAGCGTCGGCGGCGGCAAGAACGTGTACATCGGCGCTAGAAAAGACGATGTTGACGCAACCATGGTAACGTTCGTGTAAATAACCATTTTTTTAAACGTCCTTTTAGAATAGAAATATAATTATTCCCGTTCTTCGTTTCAGGACATGGCCAAAAAAGTCAGCGTCGTCAAAATAATGAAACTCAACCTCGAGCAATGGCCTTTCATGGTGCTCATGGTCATGGGGTGCATCGTTGTTGGTATTAGCATGCCACTTTTTGCTTCGCTCTACGCCGACGTATTCAACGTAAGTATCTTTCGCAGGGAGGGCGATTCCACATTGCGCCCAAACCCCTCTTGTGATGCTATAGCAATATATCGTAATGTATTACGAGAGCTCATTAAGCAAAGAGGCTGGGAAAAGTGGGGAGGGTGGTATTGCCCTATTGCCCATCTGAAGGAAAACAAGGTGAGGTGGTCAGGGTGAGAAATGACTCCTCTGCTGAGTACTCAGCAGAGGAGTCACTTCTAACCTTAACCACCTCATTGGATTAGACCTCTGCACCGTCGGCAAACACCACACTAAAAACAAAGTGGACTTTCGCGCCCATGACCTCAGATTGCGAAATAACGCAGTCGAACAGGGGCTCATGGCAGATGTCAACGGTAGATCATAGTGCACTAGTGACGGGGCGCTAATATGTTGATGAATCATTTTTACCCAGATGCACTTTTATTCCCAAAACGTCCATGGTTTTCAACGGGATTTGAACCCGTGGCCTCAACAATGCAGTGCGAAGTGGCCAACGCCCAGAACCACTCGGCTAATCCAGCCGCTTAGGGTCGACGTGGTAGTGTGCGCCATCTTAGACGCCAGAAGGCTCCGGCCGACCATCCTGGCTTTGCGCAAAAGACTATTCTGTCTGGGTTGCAAGTGATAATTAAGTGGGGTAACCACTTCAACGAAGGGGGATTTGGGTGCAATGGGGCACTGTCCACAGGGATAGGTACATGAAATGTCATTTTGAGAGTACTGTCAACGTAGAGGATGTTGTTATTAGGATAACATTTTACATAATATAATATTATTACCTTTTTCCAGACGTTCACACTCCAGGGTGAGAGGTTCAGACAGGAAGTGGCATACTGGACGAAAGTTTACATAGCGTTTGCTGTAGTGACTGGTGCGGGCAACTATGTTGCGGTGAGTGCTTTCATCTAGACCAAAACGTTGTGTAGTCCGAGGTTAGGAACTGAACCTGACTTGGGTGTTATTCTAGCTTACATAGTGTGCCTTTATTTTTATTTAAAATTGCGTTGTGCAGCATTTTTTTGGATTCATTTTGGTTTATTATTCTTGGAATAATACACCTGTTTTCGCGACGGGGGTCGACGACTCCGATCGGCCTCAAAATTTGACATTATCCGTTTCAACAGGTCTACATTCAAAATCCGAAATGTTCGTCCGCCGTCCGCCGTCCGGGCCGTTTTGGGCAGTAGGAATTTTTTTTTTTTTTAATCTGAAATTTTGACAAAATACTTGGTTTACCATCTAGTTGTGCCCGTGAGGTTTTCAGTCCGATCGCCCAAACCCGTGGGGCGCTATGGGGCTAAAATGGGGCTATGGGAAGGGGTTTTTGAAGGCTTTTGGCTATGGGATCGAGTTAGGTGTCGTTTTCGAAGTATTTTTGGACGTAGAATCCATTTTTGGGGGTCCAGAAACGATCCAATTCCACTGTGGCGATCTATAGGGCTTTCATGGAGCTAAAAATTGGATTTTTGAAGGATCCCAGTAGGTGAAATATTTTCGAATAAAAGCTAAATAATAGTTGAAAAAACATTTTTGAAAATAAAAAAAATCCAAAAAAAAAAACTTTTTTTGAGAAATAAAAATTACAATTTAAAAAAAAAAAAAAAGAAAATTTTTCTTCATTTACAGAATTTAATTTCTGCACAAGTAACCTATATCAAAGAATAATAAACCCTAGTGTAAAATTTGCAGCGTTTTTGGTTTATTATTCTTGGAATAATACACCAATGTAATCGCGACGGAGGTCGACGACTCCGATCGGCCTCAAAATTTGACATTATCCGTTTCAAGAGGCCTAGATTCAAAAACCGTAATGTCCGTTCGCCGTCCGGGCCGTTTTGGGCAGTAGGAATGAGCTATATAAGCATTTTTTCTGTTTATTGTAATTGAAAGCTAGTTCCATGAAATGACTAATAACGCCCTGATACCGCAAAAAAAGTCCCGATTTATCCTTCAGGACCTTAAGGAAGTTGGAAGGTTTGAATCCGAAAAGACGGTAAATGACGTCATTTACCATCCCAAACCTGAAAGTAGACCTGACTACAGTTCTCCAAATATCCGTAGAAACCGCCACAAACATAAAAATATCCGTAGAAATCGACTAACAAACAATCAGCCATCTTGAAGGGAGGTTCAGATTAACCAACCTTCGCGGACATGAAATGTGTAGATTCTATGCCAGCGTTGTGTTGCACTACTTTTAGAAGGTCAATCTTACTGCAAAAAGTTCAAACGCTGATTATTTTCATACTCTCCCACCCAAACCTATGGGGTGCTATGGGGCTAAAATGGGGCTACGGGAGGGTTTTTTTGAAGGCTTTTGGCTATGGGATCGAGTGAGGTGTCATTTTCGACGTATTTTTGGACGTAGAATCCATTTTTTGTGGTGCCAGAACGATCCGATTTCACTGTTGCAATCTATAGGGCTCTCATTAGGCTAAAAATGGGATTTTTGAAGGATCCCATGAGGTCAAATATTTTTCAAGTAAAAAACGAAAGTTTTGAAGAAAAAAATTGTTTCTAAAATTTTGTTCATTGACAGAATCAAATTTCTGTACAAGTAACTTATACGTATCAAAGAATAATAAACACTAGTGTAAAATTTGCAGCGTTTTTCTGTAATCGCAGAAGTTGAACCTCCCACAAATCTTTTAGGGACTTGAGCGTATCTTTTTTGAAGCTTTTTTTTCTTTCTTTGTTTATAGCTTTGTCTTTGTTGAAAGCTATTTTTTTTTTTTTTTTTTTTTTAAGGCTATTTGTTCCTGCATCATCACCGAGAAAATTATCGCCAATATTCGCCTCCGAGCGTTTACTAGCATAGTGAAACAGGCTGTCAGTTGGTTCGATTACGAGCTGCATGCTCCGGGTCGTCTCATAACCTCCTTGGCAAGAGATCCTCCTTTGGTCAAGTCTGTAAGTACATACGCCATCTGTTACTGTGCATTATGAAAATGAACTGTGCTTTACTTTCAATCGCTTGGAAAATGTCAGTAACCACCGAACTATTCTTGTTTTGAATTAGGCAGCAGGCTACAGGGCGTCTCAGGTTCTGATCGCTGCTACCGCTTTGGTTGCCGCGTTGATCATCGCCTTCTCAACAGGTTGGAAACTGGCGACCATTCTGATGTTCATCGTGCCGATCATCGCCGGGGCGGCGTACAAACAAGCGGCGCTCCTGATGAGGCATCAAAAAAGGGATGCGAAACTGATGGACAACGCTGGACAGGTGTGTCAGATTTACACGTATGGCTTTGACTGACGACGGTCTTGTTAACTGATTCCCAACAAGTCACCTTACGTACTTTACCTCTTACGGCGCTCTCGCCAGTAATCATGGCGAAACCAACTTTTGCTGTGATTTTTTTTTTTTTTTTTCATTTTTAATCGATCTAATGGGTTTTTGCCCTAAATAGTAGGTAACTGACAGTTGCAAACATTTCTCGGCCAAGACAGCTATCAATGTGAAATGGTTACAAATCAATGGTTACAAATCAAATATCAACTTGCTTCATAATTTGTGGTTTGCAGGTGGCAACGGAAGCTGTCCTCAACTTGAAAACCGTTCAGGCTCTGGGCAAGGAGAAGTTATTCTTAAAGAGATATAAGGAATATCTTCAAGAACCTTACAAGTAATGCAGTATGTAGTATTTTCAATCCTAATAATTCACAATAGTGTTTATTCTCGGTAGATATAAATACATACTATTATTTGCTTTTTAATTTCACTTTATTCGCAGGGAGGCAAGGAAGCAAGCTTACTATTACGCTGCCGTTTTCGCCGTCACCCAGTCAGTACTGTACATCATGTACTCCGTCGCCTTTCGATTTGGGGCCAAGTTGATCGAACGGGATGAAATGACCCCCACAGATGTGTACAGGTAGTTATCATTGTTATTATGTCGAGATTGCCAATATGGGGCCGGTTTGGTGGAAGGAGATATAACGCTAAAATGGTAATTTGAGTTGCCTAGAGCTCTAGTCAGATTGTACTGCCGTCTATTTAAATTAGGCTCCAGATTATCTAGTTAGATTTAAGTGAACGTGTTTTATTTTTAGAAAAAGCTCAGAGGGCCCGGACAGACTTCTGGGAGCGGGATGGGGAATGGGGATTAACGCAGTCGTCTGTTCAGACTATGTGGTGATGGTTGTGGTGGTCGCTGTGGGAGCTGGAGAAACAGGGGGGCTACTCGTGGGCTCCGAAATGGGCCCCGGGACTCTTGGGCCGGGAATGAGGCATGCGGTCGAAATGGGCACGACTCGTTAAGTGGCAAACCCCCGACCTCTCCCATCTGGCCTCAGACCCCTTCTACTCGTGTTTTCATACTGTCGTTTTTTTGTTTTTCTTTTCTAAAGAAATTCGAAGCTACCGGAGCTCAGATGCGCCACAAGGAGCAACGTTTTAGTGGTTTCAGACTGTTTGTTGGAAGATTTGATGCCTGTGAAGCCAGACAACCACTTGGTAGATGTATTTTGCAATTCTAAAGAAATGTCTCAAAAACCTCTGTAATAAGTTCTTGAGAAGTTTCTTGAAAAATTATAATTAAAGAAGGTTGATTCCATAATGAAAAAATAGATGATACGGCAAGCGGGCACTCATTGTGGGGCCTTCCTGTGGCCTACTGCTGGTCAACGAAGTACCGTGGTGTTGTGCTCCAGGACTGAAGGTGTATAGGTGAAGGGTACTAAGAGGGTGATAATATTATACAAGGCTTCTTCCTGGGGATCTTTTTCTATGCAATTAGAGGAGTTTTCACTCTCCTGAAGGGACCCAACCTCAGCCGTCAGAGATGTAGTTGTCACAGAGAATGTCTTTGTCAGGGTGAACTAATCCTGTAGGGCGGTGTGGGTTTAAACTGTCAATATAGAGGCAACCCGCCGCTTTGCAGCCTGCAATATATAAATGGGACGCACCTTTCAGGTGCCTTGAGCCTGGGCCATGTCGGGCAAGCGGTGACATGAGGAGTGGGCTGCCAACTCCATGGCAGACTCACCGTTGAGTTCCATCCATCTGTGGCTTGGCTGTTGGAGATGGCGTGGGTGGTCTTGGGTCACAGGACCTCTCAGTTACTGAGCCTTCATGGAAACCTCTTGGCAAACCTTCACTGACTGGCTCCGCCCAACGATCCCAGCTGTGCATGACGCAGCGGCTCAGAGTGGGCTAGAGTAGGTACCCAGTAGGTCTCTCCAGCCCGTCTAGTTAGAGCGCGTTCCCTGCATTTGCAGCAGATGCCCCAGTTTGGAACAACAGCTCCCAATAGTCGTCTTTTCTCGCTGGAGGAGCCAGGCAGTAGCCAAGTCGACCCGCCAGGTCCCTGGTGGGAGTCTAATAAAACGCCACAGACTCCTCAGCAGTGACCACTACAAAAAACTATTTCATACCATCATGCGGCTCTACAACAGGACTTATTTTCTTGGTTGCAGGGTATTTTTTGCTCTATCCTTCTGTACTACGGCTCTGGGGCAAGCGTCCACTTATTTCCAGGAGTTTTCACGCGCGAAAATCTCCGTTGCGTTCGTGTACAGGCTCATGTCTCTGGACTCACAAGTGGACTCTCTCTCGCCGGAAGGCCTCAAACCTGTAAGTTTCATGAGGACAATAATCCATGAATGATGAATCTGATCAGTGGTCACTCGCCCAACGACTTCATCGCTATCACGTACATTGATTGTTTTCTAGACAATTGTGGGAAAAGTCACATTCCGAGACATTCATTTCGCGTACCCGACGAGGTCCAACAATCTCATCTTGCGGGGCCTCAACTTGACGATCCTTCCCGGCCAAACTGTCGCTCTTGTCGGAGGCTCAGGATGTGGGAAATCGACCCTCATCGGGCTCCTGGAGAGATTCTATTTGCCCTCTAGCGGTAAAGTGGTAAGATTAATAGGAGATGACATGTTGTGCCAAATCTGTTCGAAAATTCTTTGAAAAATTAACGCCCCGTTTGTTTCCAGTTGATTGACGATGTGGATATCTCTTCGATCAACGTGAATTGGCTTCGACGGCACATGGGGTTGGTCACGCAGGAGCCGATTCTCTTCGACTGCTCAATCAAAGAGAACATCGCTTACGGGGCAGACGACCCTTCGAAGGTCACTGACGATGAAATCATTCAAGCTGCCAAAACGTCCAACATTCACGAATTCATCGTCAAATTGCCTCAAGTGAGTTAAACTCGCGACATAACGGGAAACTGAGCGTTTACTTCCGAGGCCAAATGAGAGCCTTTCGTTTACTCCCACACTTTTTCGCTGGGGTAAATGGACTCTCACAGGGGTTATCGTTCACTCCGCGCGGTCTAACGAGTGTTTATTATTTACTCCCCAAAGAAAAATTGAACTTAAATTAACCATTAAATGGTAAGTAAAGTTCAGTTTTGGTTTATTATTCTTGGAATAATTCACCTATGTTTTCGCGACAAAGGTCGACGACTCCGATCGGCCTCAAAATTTGACATTATCCGTTTCAAGAGGTCTAGATTCCAAACCCGAAATGTCCGTCCGCCGTCCGGGCCGTTTTGGGCAGTAGGATTGTTTTTTTTAAATCTGAAACTTTGACAAAATACTCGGTTTACCATCCAGTTGTGCCTGCAAGGTTTTCAGCCCGAACACCCAAACCCGTGGGGGGCTACGGGAGGTGTTTTTGGAAGGCTTTTGGCTATGGGATCGAGTCAGGTGTCGTTTTCGAATTATTTTTGGACGTAGAATCCATTTTTTGAGGTCCCGCAACGATCCGATTTCTCTGTTGCGATCTATAGGGCTTCCATGGGGCTACAAATGAGAAATGATGGATCCCAGGAGGTAAAGTATTTTTCAAGTAAAAAACAAAAAAAAAAAAATCAAAACAAATTTTTTTGAAAAAAATAAATCAAAAAAAATTTTAATTTTCTTCATTGACAAACAATTAAATTTCTGCACAAGTAACCTATATCAATGAATAATATACCCTTGTGTAAAATTTGCGGCGTTTTCCCTAACCATCACTAACCTTCTTGAGACCACAACAACATTAATGACCACAACATTATAATAAATAAAACGCTGCAAATTTTACACAAGGGTTTATTATTCTTTGATATAGGTTACTTGTACAGACATTTAATTCTGTCAATAAAAAAATTTAAAAAAAAAAAATTTTTTTTGATTTTTATATTTCAAAAAAAATTTTTGGGGGGGATTTTTTCTTCAAAAATGTGGTTTTTCAAAAATTCTTTTATTTTTACTCGAAAAATATTTAACTTCTTGGGATCCTTCAAAAATCCCATTGATAGCCCCATGAAAGCCCTATAGATCGCCACAGTGAAATCGGATTGTTCCGGGACCCCCAAAAATGGATTCTACGTCCAAAAATACTTCGAAAACGACACCTAACTCGATCCCATAGCTAAAAGCCTTCAAAACACCCCTCCTGTAGCCCCATTTTAGCCCCATAGCGCCCCACGGGTTTGGGCGATCGGACTGAAAACCTTGCGGTCACAACTAGATGGTAAACCAAGTATTTTGCCAAAATTTCAGATTTAAAAAAAAATTCCTACTGCCCAAAACGGCCCGGGCGGCGGACGGCGTACTGCGGACGGCGGACGGACATTTCGGATTTTGAATGTAGACCTCTTGAAACGGATAATGTCAAGTTTTGAGGCCGATCCGAGTCGTCGACCTCCGTCGCGAAAACATAGGTGTATTATTCCAAGAATAATAAACCAAAAGAGGGACTGAATAGTAAATGACCTCATCAACATCATAATAAATGAATGACGGAATGAATAATAAATGACCACACAATAATAATAAATTACCACAACAATAACAATAAATGACCACAAAATTATAATAAATGCAAGATGGAATCAACGACAGCTTTTCCCAGTTTTGTGCGGGAATAAACGCTAACCGTTCCCGGTTTTGAAGTGGAGTAAACGATAACCACCCTCTTTTCTACGAGCTCTCCTGGCCTGAAAACAGGCATTATCGTTCACTCCCTCGGAATGGGAGTAAACGCTAATAAGCCCGACATAATTTTTCAGGGTTACGACACGCCGGCGGGGGATCGAGGAGCGAAGTTGTCCGGAGGACAGAAACAGCGAATAGCCATCGCAAGGGCCATTCTCCGGAACCCGAAAATCCTTCTGTTGGACGAAGCGACGTCAGCTCTCGACACGGAGAGTGAAAAGGTGATTGTTTTAATTGTATTTTGTGAAATTCGCGTCATCTAAACTCTGGCGGACTCCGTTTACTTTCACTCTTATCTATTGTTCAGGTTGTGCAAGACGCGCTGGATCGAGCTCGCCGAGGCAGAACGAGCATAGTGATAGCCCACAGGCTCTCCACCATCCAGAATGCTGACATCATCGCTCTCATCCATCAGGGCAGAGTCGTCGAGAAAGGCACTCACGATCAACTGGTCGCTCAACAAGGGCTTTACTACGACCTTATAAAAAATCAGTGATCGATTTCATTGATTTAAATTGTTAGAAATATGCCAGTGAAGTGTATTAATTTGACATATTTTCAGTGGAAACGGATGATTTTCATTGTTTGACTGACGTGTGCCAACTACAGATCAACCTGTAGGTACCTGCTTGACTGAATTATCGATCTACTGTGGCCCTGTGGCAACTTTTGAGTGCAGTTTCTCCACTTTAGCTCGCAACTGCTCCCACTTACGAAGTTCGGTCGTTATCTAGTTGAATTTGTAATGATAACGTTGTATTTGAGTAATACATTTTGTTGAGATATTTCTTGGTCTATCTATGGTCCTTTTTCACATAGTGGGGCACTTTGCGCTGGTGAACATTTTCAAAGTCAATTTGTTCCAACGAAGAATTTTTAACTTCCTGACCCATCTAAATATATTCGAGAGTTTGAATACGGGACCGCATCGATAAGGATTTAATTTTGACGGCTTTATGTTGGAGCCTCACCCAGTTGGAGCAAATCCTCTTCGGCGAGCTTATGGGTACTTCTGAGTTTGCCTGCGCCTCCGGAGAGCCACGCCTGGCCAGTGAATCGGCTCTCTCATTTCTGAGGAGATCACAGTGCTTCGGGATCCACTGGAGAACGATTCTCTTGCCGGACATTCTGATTGCTGACTAGAGCCAACGGAGATAATTGTTGCTGGTGAATGAAGAAGACCACTTTCGATGGACATTTATGGCTGATCTTCTCCAATGCAAGACAAACTGCCTTGACTTCACCAAGCAAGCTCACACTTCACTTCGAAGCTTGTGGTCCGGCTGCCAACGGGAGTAAACAGTTCAAAATCCGTGCAATAGGCTCCCGCTTCTGCGTTCTTGTTTGCTTCCTGGGCTGATCCATCGGTATAGATGTGCATCCACTCACCGCTAGGGCACCGGAGGGCTATGGTTTCCTGGGCTAGGCTTCATAATATAGGAGAGGAGTTATGTCCTTTCTTCACCTTTGACAGTAGACCACTTTGGACAAAATGACGAATTTCAACTTCAGAATTAAATTGCTAATTATAAGAATGGATATCCCCAAAAAAGAAATGGACAATGTGAATAGCATTGGACACACCATAAAAAAAATGTATGAGAAATTCTGATCAACTGTTTTGTGGTCTGGGGACATCAACGTGTCGCACAGTGTGAAACAGGGCACTATACCTACCACTAATTCAAACGGCATCTGAATGCTGTCACTCGCTTACTCCCCGTCAATGGTAAGCGAATAAATGAGTAGGGTTTTGTCCCTACTGATTCCCAATCTCTGCCACCTCCAATCCAGATCGCAATGGGAAACCCGAACTATTTTCCCTTCTCTGCTGCCGACAGTCCCTCAAACCAAATACAATTAACTGTTAAAGTGAGATTTACTCTGTTTTTGACGCGTTTATCGCAACGGCTTTTATGGAATCAATTTTGTATCGAGCTCACTGTACGGTTTGCGTTTTCTACCAGTCAACGTTTATGTCTGAATTTAATCTCCCTTAGACATCTGAAAGTATTGACTTGTGCCAGTCTCGTAGGAGAGATATTTTTGGCACGACTAACGATATAATTATGCCGGGCGAGTCAACAGAGGGAACATGATCTGAAGGCAAATAATGGCCTGAAAGCTATCGATCTTCGAGTACGTCCCTCAGTCTTGGGTGTATTAAAAACAAAGATAGAAATTTTCTATCTTGCGGTGAAACAATTAAATTGTTTCAAGATAGAAAAATTTTTTGTCAAAATAGATAGAAAAATTTTTTGTCTGAGTCTTAGTGACGAGGAATTTGCAGATCGGATGAGACCCGATCGAGGGGAAGAGACTTCATCAAAGCAGGCCCCTATGATGGGTTATTTGTACGGAACGGATTCTTAGGTTTTTATCTATTTTTTTCCTGGCAATGAAATTCCCTACTGATCAATCTATTATCCCAATCATTACATACTAATTCGTGCCATTACACCTCAACACCTAAGTTTCCAAACTTGAAGAGCTCAGCCGTCTGTCGACAAAAGTTGACAGCAGTCCCAATGCCTTCTGAATCGCTGTTGAGCTCCGTCCAACAGCGCACCGGCAGACCTGGAATGTCGAACCGTTAACAAACTGTTGTAGCGTTACTTCACGGTGATTCACGTGACTGTTAATTTCATACGGCGTCGTTTCTTGGACGTAGAATCCATTTTTGGGGGGTCCCCGAGCCATCTGATTTGGGGATCAAAGAGTTTTTCGTGGGACTACAAATTTTGTGACGCTCATCTCTACCAGATGACAACTTGACAGCCGAGCACCAAAATGAAGTGAGAAGGTTATGAGAGAGGTTTCAACTGGGTAGGTTTATCAAAGTCGACAGCTCCCAACCAAACTCATTCGAGCTGTCGCGACATGTCGGTTCCCGTCCGACTGCAGTTGAACTGTTGTCAACGTACAAATCGACCTGGAACAGCCGGCGACGCCGACTTTTCGCCGACCGAGCGACCTGGAACAGCTGCTGTTGACGTGCGCAGTTGAGATAACTGCTGCAGTTATCTCAACTGCGCACGTCTCCGTCGATTTCTGTTATCAGTCCGTCAAACCTACAGCAAACCTTTGATTAAAAAATTTAAATAAATAAGTAAATACAATTTAAAAAATCTCGAAAATTCACGAATTTCCTACTCAATGAAAAAAAAATTAATTTACTTTGAACGTTTCACTGCTGTATGCCTAATTTTCCAAAAGCGTTCAATTTGTAATCTTACTGTGTGGCACTGTTTGAGCTGTTATCACCAATGAAAATTTCACTGAACCATTCAAATTTGAGCCTGTACCTACTTACCCCTTGGAAACGCTCACATTGTCAGATAGGTGACATTATTAATAACGACTTTCAGCTTTATAGGTTGGTAGGTAACATACTATCGGATCGGACGGGCGGTAGGTGACATTCGAAGGGAGCACCGAGATTAACCTCAGGTTGTGCTTGTCAATCAGCTTTCAAGTTGATCTGACACACTCGTAGCTTTTTCCAGAATTTATTGCTGTAGATTTTTTATTTGTAAATCAATAAAATTTTCGTGTCCCTCCATACAGTTTTTTACTTTTGAATTTATCATGAAGTTCCTTTCACGCGCCATCCAAGATTTGGCTATTTTCTTCAACGGTTTAGACTGAAGAAACCCTGCTCTAGTATTGATTGACGCCACTCCTTTCCATGATTTATTATTCTTCAAGGTAACCCGTAATTACAGGTCCGGCATGGTAGCAAAGCGTGCAAGTTACACACGTTATTTGGTAGGCAATTACCTCTTAAAATTCCTGTATTTTTAACGTCTTAAAATGCTCGTGCTCATTTACATTGACGAAGTCCTCGTGAGATTCTTGATGCCGTTCTTCATCGCCTTGACGTCTTTGCTGGCGGCTGTTCTGACGCTGAATTTGATCCTCAAGCTGGTGATGGGCAGCCTGAATTTGGTTTTGAACGTCATTGTCGTCGAAATGCTCAACAACATCGAGATGGCACGACGCTGTGTGCTCACGACAATAAAAATGAGTCTTTCCTGATATTGTGTATCCTTTTGAATGAATCACGCACATCGTAAAAGAAAAAGGTGACGATCCTGACGAATGCAAAGTCAAGTGTAACCCGGTATTTCATGCGCCAGGTCTGCGAACTCACCCTAAGGGGGAGTTTTCAATGCCTTCTGGAATTGAGCTTGCATAGAAGTTCTGGCCATTCAGAACCATTCGGCGCACGCTTATTCGGGCCTTTGGAAGGGTCGAGATGGGGGGAACATCATGCTCTGCAAACACAGCACTCACAACTGCAAACACTGGAATTGATTTTTCCAGCTTTCTTAAACTTCCAAAACTGATTCTGACTGCCTCCTTGATCAAGAGATGGCCTGGGGCATTACATTTCTATCTCAGATCGTGTAGCGGCCGTTTCAAGGGACTAAACAGCGTCTTTTGCGGAACAGCTGAAGTTCTGAATTTCTAAACCATTCTGAATTCAGAGGGGGAAGTTTTATTCCTGGAAGCATTCGAGTTTGGGTTTGTTTCTTAATGGCAGAACTGCTCTGCAAACTCACCTCATGAATTCAAAACAACTCCTGATGCCTTTAAAATGGCTCTAAATACCTCGAAATGGCCCAAAATTAAAATTGTTTACAATGGCACCAAGATGGCGCCTGCATGCAGCCTTTCGGTCAGAACAAACCTGCTCTGGTTAGTAACAACAGGGCCAGTTTACCATCTGTAACATGCCTCGGTTAGTAACACGACTTCTAATCAGCACCCCAGAAACTGAATTTCAACATTGTACCTTCTGCAATTGCGATTGACCCTCCGCAGGTCAATAGTAACTATTGCTCTATAGAATCAATTATAATTATTATCCCCAGGCATTAGTGCAATGATATCCTATGAAATTGAGTACCTATGTGACAGAGTCAGTTTCATATCTCACAGTGAAGTTAAATTATAGAGAGAAATAATGAGTCGGTTGATCAATTGACGCATCTTCAGTTTGACGCGAAGACCACGTGATTTTTTTTTTTTTTTTTTTTTCAGATTTTTTGTGTTGCAAGAGTTTTTTCTTCAGATTTTTTGAGTTGCAAGAGTTTTTTCAGGCCTTTTTTTTCTTCAGATTTTTTAAGCTGCAAGTGTTTTTCAGTTTTTTTTAACAGCAGTTTTGCTCCACTGTGCGGCGTCCTGCTTTGGGATGCTGAGCGCGCCTTAGCGGATTGCTAGGTAAGTGCGAATGGCTACTGTAGGGCACACTGCATAACGGATGTAGAGGGTGTACAAAATGAGTTCCTAATTTATTGCTAGGTATATCATTAATTGTGTTGTGTTTGGGGGGATGCCTCCAGCGTTACTGAGATTACGCCCCTGGTGTCTTTGGAGGAAGATGAAGGGAGTACCTCAATACCCCTGCTTAGGGGATAACATGAAGTGTCATGATCAGCTGGCCTTGGAGGCGGTATCGAGGCATAATTGGGAGACCCATGATCTCCAGATTGGCACGAAATCTGGGACGTGTTGGCGTCTGGAAGGGAACTTAGGGGAATCTAATAATGAAAATGATGTGTCAACATCAATATTGGTTTGCCCTAGGTTTGCAGTATTCACGGTAATCAGACGGCTGGCTTCCCCAGACAAATTGTCGCCAAGGGAGGCCAGGCCTTCTGACTCCGTCTTACGGCTGTCCGAACTCCCGGCGACCACAGTTGAATTGTCAACTAGGCAACAGACTCGCGAATAAAAGTGTCGTCAGAGGAGGCCCGGTCCTTGGGTCCAATAAAAAATGTGCTGCGATTGCTCATTGTATTAATTGCAATGAGTTAACGATTACAATAATAATTAATTTTTAACTATTAACAATGCAATTGACTGATCAGTGAATGATAAAGCCGGCAGTGAGATTGGGAGAGCCCGTATAATTAGCAGTGAAGCCACGCGAGAGGGAAGCTGGACTCCCCAATCACACTGCCGACGGTGGCGCTTCCCGTGGCTCGCGACGGGGCTACGAGCGGCGGGCCGGCGAATTCGCCATGCGATCACACCTACTGTGCACTACTGCTGGAAATGGAGTACCTATCCTGCTTTGTGAGGGACGGTTTCTACAGCTCCCAATGCATCCTAATGCTTCCTAAATACCGCTTCTAGTGGCTCCCAATGCATCATGTTGCTGTGTGTGGCGACCTATCGGTTTTCCTCAACAATCAAAATTTGACATTAAATTTTAATGACGACGTCTTCACGCTGAAAGTGCTTGTCCAACGTGCGGTATGATGGAACATTTTCTCTTCGCTCTTCGACATAACCATAATCCACCACTGCCATGACGTCCCCTGTCACCATCGTCAGTCATCCACCCCCGAATCCGCCACAAACCCCCATTCACCCCTCGGACCACCCCCCGTCATCCTGGGGGTTGCTTCGCGTCGCCTTCCTTCAGTTCCGAGCACTTCGCCGCCGAGTGAACTTCGACCCCTGGGTGACCGTCACCCTCCGCCGTGTTTTGAGAAACATCGCGGTCTTCTCCCGCCGAATCATTCCCGTCTGCAAGCCGTCACTGATACAAGATAACACGGTAAGTTCTTCAGCTAGACATGCCCAGGGATACGTAAAATGCTCTTTTAGTGCAGCTTAACGTAATCTATTACCCACGTTGAATCCCACGTATTGTAAGTCGGCGATGATGCACTCAAAATCTGCAAGTGTGTTTGTTAACACTAAGTGGACGCAGTATTAAGGCAGTTCATACGGGCCTACTCTCTCCTAGATTCCTATATTAAACACGAATTTTCACTTTTGTGGTATAATTCGGACTTTTGGTTTATTATTCTTGGTGAATACACCTATGTAATCGCGACGGAGGTTTCAAGAGGTCTAGATTCCAAAAACGAAATGTCCGTCCGCCGTAGGTACGCCGTCCGAGCCGATTTGGGGAGTTGGAATTTTTTTTAAATCTAAAAATTTTGATAAAATACTCGGTTTGCCATCTAGTTGTGCCCGCAAGGTTTTCAGCCCGATCGCCCAAACCCGTGGGGCTCTGTGGGGCTAAAAAGGGGCTGCAGGAGGAACGCATAATCCATTTTTCGAGGTCCCACTTTTTTTTAAGAATTTTTTTCCCGGCGGTAACGCCGAATAAGGTGTTCGAACTAATTTTGGACGAAGAAACCATGCTTGGGGTTCCCTCATCTGTCCCAAACGGGTGATTCTCCGGATATCATTTTTTGAAGAACTAAAAGTTAATTTTCGTCAATTTTGGTTTATTATTCTTGGAATAATACACCTATGTTTTCGCGACGGAGGTGACGACTCCGATCGGCCTCAAAATTTGACATTATCCGTTTCAAAAGGTCTACATGCTAAATCCGAAATGTCCGTCCGCCGTCCAGGGCGTTTTGGGCAGTAGGAATTTTTTTTTTTAATCTGAAATTTCGACAAAATACTTGGTTTACCATCTAGTTGTACTCGCAAGGTTTTCAGCCCGAACGCCCAAACCCGTGGGGCGCTATGGGGCTAAAATGGGGCTATGGGAGGGGTTTTTTTAAGGCTTTTAGCTATGGGATCGAGTTAGGTGTCGTTTTCGAAGTATTTTTGGACGCAGAATCCAATTTCGGGGGTCCCGGAACGATCTGATTTCACAGTGGCGATCTATAGGGCTTTCATGGGGCTAAAAATGGGATTTTTGAAGGATCCCAAGGGGTTAAAATTTAATATTTTTCGAGTAAAAAATAAAGAATTTTTGATAAAAAAAATTTTTGGAAAAGAAAAATCAAAAAAAAAAAATTTTTCCCAAAATTTTTTCCATTAATTAACACAGAAATAATTTTTGCACAAACCTATATCAAAGAATAATAAACCCTTGTGTAAACTTGCAGCTTTTTTTTTTTCGTAGTGTGCTATAAGGTCCACTGGTCTAGAGTTGAAATTCTAAAAAATCGGGACAAAATCCTCAAATTCTGATTGAGGGACTGACTTAGGGAGGTAGGCACTGAATAATGTGGTAAGTAATCTGATCATCTCTACTGTATTATCCAGAACCAGAACTCACAACAGCAGTTACCTCACTCTTCTCCGAACAGATTCTACATTTAAATGGGCTACACTTTTTGAGGACCTCAACATCCTATTCAGGCCCCACACTTTGTGAAAATGAGACGAAGTTGAGGGCCTGAAATCTGAGGTCCTGAAATCAAGCTATTTTACTATACTGGAGCTCGACGAGGAGGAGGATGATGCTCATTTTTATTCTAAGGCACTTCTAGCAGTCGGAAAAATTTGAAATTGGTCTCAAAAATTCAGCTTGGCGAGCATAGTACGGGAAAAGGCTGAAAACACTGAAACATTGGCTCAAAGAGGTTCCAAAAACGCTGCAAATTTTACACTAGGGGTTATCATTCTTTGATATAGGTTACTTGTGCATAAATTTATTTCTGTCAATAAGAAAAAAAAAAATTTTTTTGGATTTTTATTTTTCAGAGAAAATTTTTGTTTTGTTTTTACTTGAGAAATATTTGACCTCCTGGGATCCTTCAAAAATCCCATTTGTAGCCCCATGGCCATCTTTATTGTAGAGTTCTTCTAAAAGTCGGAAAATTTTGAAATTTTAAAATTTCAGCTCGGCGAGCAAGGTACCTACGATAAAAGTCTGAAACGACCAAAAGTTGCTCCATGTGGCGTATCTAAGCTACAAAAGTGGTAAAAAACAGTATTTCAAACTTTTTAACAAGTTTGAAAAAATAACCAAAAATTAGTTATGGCGAGAAAAATCTGAAACCACACAAACAATATGTTAGAGTCTCAATAAATAGCTCACTGACGTTCGTCAGCCTCGCAACTCAAGCCTCACCCCGCGCGAATTAAAACGATGAACTCGCTTCTCACCGTGAACTCGCCCCCTCCCCTTCGGTTTTTTGAAATCCGACTTCGGCATCGGATTCGCCATAGATTGAACAGGTTTGGCTCGCAGATACCATACCCAAAAAACGGCTCCTTACTGGGTATTTTTGAACCCGAAAAAACGTGGGACAAACGCGAGAAAAACGATTATTTCGACGAATTTCCTTTGGCGGCCTTTGGCGTGAGTGGAAAGTGAAAAAACGTGGGAAAACGCGCAAGAAATACGGATTTTTTCGACGAATTTTCGAATTTGGCGAATTTCGACGAATCTAATATGGCCTACGACACATCCGCACCAACGCGGAACCCGACGGAAAAAAAGCCGTCTCTCTAGGCTCTAACGTTGAGGCGGGGTAGCGTGGAGTCTACCACTGAGACCGCGTGACTCCTCGGCTGCGTGACGGTGCGAAATGCCACAAAACGGCATGCGACAAACAGACGAAAAAGTTTGAGACGATGTAATAAAAGTTTCACTTTAAAAATGTAGAAGAAACCTCAGTTGGTCATCTATTCAGTAGCTCCTGTCGGGGTACATAGCTAACGAGCAGCGTTGCTACACTTGGGACAGTGGCGCAGCTGTAACAAGCCTCTCCAGGAGTGCTGGACGTCTCCCGTGAAAGCACCAGACTTCCTAGTCACTTCCTCCAGCAACCCGGGCCCAGCGCCTACACCTTCCCGCCAAACCACCAACACAATTTTAAATTCAAATTCAGGTACACAAAATTCACCCGAAATCGGTCCAGTGCCCATAAAGGTCACAATAATTTAATTATTAAATTCACATTAAATTTGAACAGAGGAAACTTTTCTGTATGTAGGTCGACTTTGTATATTGCAGGGCACATTTTTCGTTTTACACACGAATGCACTGCGCCGCTGTCCCAGTTTTAATGATCAACTCATTTCCGGCCAGATGGCAAAGGGGCAAGTACTTTCGTGAAGGGTTTCCTCTGAGCGAAAACAGAAGTATTACGTCGCTCGAATGAAGGGAAAAGGTGGAGAACAGAGGAGGCCCTTCAGAGACGAAAACAAAGGTAAGGCACCACCTCCGTGACTTCGCTTGATACAATGCAAATGAACAACTCCCTCTGCGTTGTATTTACATAGATTTCCTCCCCCACCACCCCTTCATCAATTTACATCATCTTGCTGCAATTTGCACATGGTACAACATGCGAAGGTACCTACCTCACATTTGAGCTAACTGCCTCGTGAAACTAAAGGGCGTCAAGACAACTTGACGAAAAATATTAGTACCTATTATGCCAACATTTCAGATTTAAAAAAATCCTACTGCCCAAAACGGCTCGGACGGCGGACGGACATTTTGTTTTTGGATTCTTCGTGTCTTGAAACTGATAATATCAAATTTTGAGGCCGATTAGAATTTTCGACCTTCGTCGTGATTACATAGGTGTATTATTCCAAAAATAATAAAACAAAATATGGCAGTTTTTGTTTTTCTTTTTTCAACTTGTTTTGTATTATCATAATTTGCAATTGAATTTGAGATTGTGAAATCCAGTTTGAGAAGTTCTTAAAAAGGTAATTTAATTGTGAATTGGGTTGAAAGTTGAAAGTTGACCGTGAAATACCAGATGATTAAATTTTTTAGTGACCGAGTCAATTACCATCATCGTCCCGGAAGATGTGTGATACATTTAATAATTAAAGCTTATTATTAGAAGCTCGCCAACTACGTCTGAAAATGATGTACCTATTAACATTTTGATCCAGTCGATCGACTTCAACCTCGTTCATGTCCATCACCCCACTTTGCCGCTTTTTGGGATGTGAAAAACGGCCGGAGTTTGATGGGAGGGGGGCCCATCAGTAAAACCTTTGTTGGTTAAAACTGTTGTGCCTTTTTGTGTTCTCAACGCGAAGAGCAAACAGGCCGTTTGCTCAGTCGAATCGGCTTCGCCCCGCTTGTGGTAACAATCGGGTGAAAATACAAAAAAAAGAGAAGGTCAAGAGATGCTCGAGCTGGGTGGAAAAAGCTGATTCGCGAGGAATTTCCATGAGAAAGGTTAGACGAACAAACGTAACGTAAGTTTATGAGGGATTGACGTTTTCAATCCCACATAGCAGAGATAGTCTCAATCTGGGCTCAAAAGAGTCTCCACGTCTCAAAGCTTTAGAGGTCTCATTGAGACTTTATCGAGACGTCTCTGAGACTTCAATACGGAGATGGATGCTCTTGAGATGTCTCAGAGACGTTTAAGTGTTAACATACCAGAGAAGTCCACCAGAGATGTCGCAGAGACAACACGGGCGCAACGTAGAACCTAAGTGAGTGCAATGAGACGTCTCTGTGGCGTCTCAAAAGCACGCCAGGCTTTAGCCGCCTCATAGAGGCCCTGGGCATATCTTCACACAAGATACCTCATTTCAAAAATTTTCTAGCGCCATTTCCAATATGGCGACACGCAATTTTTGATGGGATCTCGGGAATACGAGAACCCAAATTTACAACTCTTGACATCTCACACATATGAGAGTAAGCCTATAGGCTTACCTACCCAGAACATCTCAGCAACATCTCATTGGCAAAAGAATCGGAGTCTCAGATGCATCTCTGAAACCTATTTAGATACATCTCTGATACGTCTCAGCATTGCAGCTTTATGACGTCTCTTTCGTAATATGTCATATTAGAGGCGTATCAGAGAAGAAATTATTTCTGCTGTGTGGGATGTAAATCAAGTATCACAGATTGTGTTTTTACGGAGGCTATCTAGTTTGAAGTTGTTGGGCGTAAGGGGAGTCAGAAATATCCCGGCCACAGACCAGACGCCCCAATGCCCCCCCACCCACCACCAATAACTGCAACTCCTTCTAACCCCACCCCACGCCCCAACTACTCCTCAATGTGGAAAATTCTTTTGAAAAAATAGGTACCTATTCACTGTCGAGGTGCGTCGCGAGTTTCCGACTGTTTCACGTACACCGCCATTACGAGCATTCCACCCCTTTTTCAAAAGCAATTTTTATTGTGTTGTTAAACGTTTAATGACAAAATTTAATGTTGGGGCAACATAATAATATTGTTGGTAGTCATATAATGAAGAGGGTCAAAACAATTTGATCGGCCTCAACGATGAATTCAGCAAATCAGATTCCAACACTTTTCCTCCATTAGCACACCACTCACTCAAATGATACCGCACAATCTGCTTTCTTTCTTTTTTTTCAGGAATAAAAGTTGAGCGGATGACGTCATGGGAACAAACCAATCTCGGAACGGTTTGGACCTGTCAGAGGAAGGTGAGCATAATGAAGAAACATAAACGACTAAAAACTTTTCGGTAGGACTTGTCATCCAGCGGGACAACTCAACAGCTTGAAGACAAGCTTGAAGACATACTCAATGACATTGTTAACTTTTTAAGACCCGCAAGAACGGAGTTTGAAAATGATTTTATTATATAAATAATTTTCCAGCCTCCCCTAACTCACTTATTTTGTTTTCAGTTAATTTTGACCATTTTCAAATTCTGAGAGCCATTGGGAAAGGAAGCTTTGGCAAGGTGAGTGAAACGTTCTTACATACAATGTTTAAGAGTTATTAAATACGTATTTGAGAAACTGTCTGAATGGTTTATGAGCGGGTGTCTGGTAAAAGCGTCGCATGCCACTGTTTTTGAAGCATTTTTTTCCAAATCACTCTGAACTGTGGAAACACAAACGCCACTAGGGAAAGAATAATGTAGTTAACTGGTCAGCGCCTGAGGACTTCAGAACATAACCCTTCAACCCTTTTGAAATCAACTACTGTCAAAACGCCTTCCCCTTTTAGGAGTCGACATTTTCCTACCGGAAACTGCTTCAAAACTGTCATAACAAAGGCAGAACCCGGGGCCCGAACAGACGCGTGTTTCGGTTTATTCACAGAGGACCTCAGGTGGGCGGTCTAGTTTCAAAGTATAGTATCCAGGTCGTGCGCGACATTGTTGTCAGAGGGTGTACCACCTCCTGACCCCGCGGAATGCCCTGCTCATATAATGCCAAATCCCAGCTCTCCCGTTACTCCACCTCGCGGTCTCTTCCACCCCTGAGAGATTCAACATTTTATCTACGTAGCACCCGCTAGGGACGTGTTCATAATTTTCAATCCGCCCCAACGCGAGAAGGAAACATCGCAACAGGGACATCACTATCATTGATCACAATGATTTATACGAGGGATATTTTAGACTTCCATATTGGGCAGGATCTTTCCAACTTCCCAACTCCACAAAACTGAAACTATCCATACCACTAAATCAGAACGTGTTTGGCTGACTATGTGGCTGAGTATGCCACAAGCATTCTCCTCTAAACGAGCTCTGGAATAGAGGGAGGTTGTGGTTTATTATACTTGGATGTGACTTCGCGACGGGGGTCGAAAATGTGGATTAGAGTAAAAAAAGGACACTATTCGTTTCAGGACACGTATGTATGTATATATATTTTGTCGGCTCATCATCCCCTAGGGCTTCCGTGTCCGAAGGCATGTCGAATAAACGAAAAAGTAAGCAAGTCGAATAAATAAAGTTGTAATTAAACCACAACGAACTAACTCAAGTTTCTATTGACAAAACACAATGGCGTTCTTCACCAAACATCCCGCGGAAAAGGAAAAAATGTTCTGAACGTGCTGTTCATGGCGGATGTAGAGTTCATGGCGGACGTAGCTAGGTAGGAGACCACACGACCATTCTGACTTCAGTCGCGTCTCTGCGATAACTGGCCTGGGAAAGAATACACAGCATCAGTCCTCAAAATGAGGGATACCCCCTGCTCCACTGTAGAGCAAGCAAAAGCGGGCGTGCATACACAGACCGCTAAAGAATGGGACAGTCAATGACTGCCAAGACTAGACTCAGGAAAAGAGAGCTGGTCCATACATGAGCAATAGCTGGATAGAAAATTGCCAAAAAAAGCTAGAAAAAGCAATTGTCTGCCACAATGGCAACTTCACTAGGCAATAAGATCCAGTACATGAGAGATGCTCTGAAAGAAGCACCTAATAACACCAGACCATCAAGAATCCGGTACAGGCTAGAAAAAAGCAATTGTCTGCCACAATGGCAACTTCCCTGGACAATAAGATCCAGTACATGAGAGATGCTCTGAAAGAAGCACCTAATAACAACAGATCATAAAGAATCCGTTACAAGTTAAAAAGGCTCAATAAGTTGTTTTTTTTTTTAAGCATTGGGTGCTATGGAAAGACACCATCTTTTGAGTGGGCACTTCGGAAAGACGCCTTCTTTTAATTGGACTGCTCACAAAGACTCGTCCGATTTTTTTTTTTTTTTTTTTTAACTACGATTCATTTTCACTTCCTTGCTCCGAATCACTTAGTATAACGGAGGGCCCAATATCAGATGCATTTGGGACTTTCCTTAAACGGTCATGGGCGTACTTGTAAATTCTGCGCCCATCAATCGATTGCAATTCATAACGATCGTTTGGAAGGATCTGTTTAACCACAACTGGGCCACGGTATTTTGGATCCAATTTACATTGATTTCTTTCCTCTTGTTTTAAATAAACTAAATCTCCTACTTCAAAATTCACAACTTTGGCCTTCCCTTTGTCAAACTGTGTTTTGCTGTATTGAGAACTGGCCGCTATTTTTTCACTAGCTTGTTCTCTTATAAAATTCACATCAACCTGTGGTATGCCAGACACCTCCTCATCTACTACAATGAGCGCTCTAGGCCTAGAAACCTTGCCGAACATGAGTTCCATAGGGGACACTTTAGTTACTCTATGAGGAGTAGTATTCAGAGCAAGTTGAATATCCCCCACTGCATCTTGCCAGGACTTATTTTCATCCATTTCTGCCACTGTTAACATGTCTTTCAGAACACCCATAACTCTCTCCACCTGGCCATTAGCTCGAGCAGAGCCTGTAGCAATAAAATGAACCTCAATTTGAGAGCTGTCACAAAAATCTCGGAAGTCGCGAGAAGTAAATGAGCGTCCTTGGTCCACCACTAGCCTTCGCATGGGGCCGAACAAAGAAATAACAAACCTCAACGCCTTGATAGCGTTTGTTGCCTCCAGCTTATGAGTGTGCACAAGCAAACAATATTTTGTGAAAGCGTCTACAAATACAAACAAATAATCTCGAGTGTCTCGCTTACCACTCAACTTCCCAGTGATGTATAAATGCACAGTATGCCAGGTTACTGGCTCCTTGGGGATCGGATGCAGTTCCACTTGCTGCGCTCCTGCATCTCTCTTTCCTACTTTACAAGTTACGCATGTGTCAACGAACCTCCTAACAAATTTGGACATGTGTTCAAACCAGTAATGATCATATAACTTCTCCAATGTTTTCTCCCACCCCAAATGGAAAACTGAATCATGGATATTGTTCACGATCGACCACTTGAGGGCCTGGGGTACAATAGGGAGGCAGCGCTCCCTTGAGTTCCGCTGGACTTTGCGACACAGCACCCCTGAGCGTAGTTCATATGTGTTCCGAATAGCATCATTAATCTCATCTGAGTTGAGCTTGGCAACTATGTCAGAGATGAATGAATCACGTTGCTGCTCAGCCAAAAACCAATCAGGAGAAATAGTGGTTAAGGAAACATTTTTAACAAGATTTGAAGAATCGGGTTGTTTAACAAATCCAAAGCGTTTCTTACCATGCGGTCGAACCTTAGTGTAATCCACGTTTGGAACAGTAGTCCCAAGGATTTCACTACTGTTTGCACCTATAGTTGCTGCTTGATTGACCTTTTTTTCAGCTGAAACTCCACTATCCACGACTCCTTCTACCGCATGTCTGGACAAAAAGTCAGCATGTGCCATGCGCTTCCCAGGACGAAACTCCATGGTAAACTGGTACCCTTGTAAAAATGCCCACCATTTTTGAACCCTTGGAATAAGGTCTTATTTTTCCTTGGTAGCCTTTAATGACAAACAATCCGTAACTACCTTAAAAGAATGACTTTGCAAATAGTTGTTGAAATGTTTAATTGCTTTTACAACTGAAAGAGTTTCTAACTCATAGGCTGGGTACCCCGATTCAGCAGTTGTTGTTCGTTTGCTGAAATAAGCCACTGGTCGTGGCTTGTTATCAATTCTATGAAGAAGAATTGCTCCAAAACCCTCTTTACTCGCGTCTGTGTGGAGTTCTATAGGATGTGTTGGGTCGAAAATCATCAAGACTGGGGAGCTAGTCAAAAGGGCTATAATCGTTTGCCTGGCATTTTCATGTTCTCCAGACCACTCGTCTATTTTCCCATCTAACTTGGTTCTTGTTAAACGATACAAGGGAGCCATGATTGAAGAAAAGTCTCGAACAAAAGCTCGGAAATAAGTAGCAAGCCCAATGAATGACCTCAACGATTTGAGAGTACTAGGGGGAGGCAGCATGGTCAGGGCATCAACCTTTCGACTGTTGGGACGGATTTCGCCGTTTTCCACCTCAAAACCTAGGTAGGTGACACGGGTGACTAGGAATGAACACTTGGAAATGTTCAAGGAAAACCCATTTTCAGATAATACCCCTAGCACTTCATCCAGACGACACAAGCCTTCATCATGATCAGCTGATGTTATGAGTATGTCATCCATGAAAACGATAGCATAAGAGTGAGCCAACGGACCTAAGGCCTTCATTACTGCTCGCTGGAAATTGCTTGGCCCATTACGTAGGCCCATGGGCATGGACAAAAATTCATAATGACCATCGGGGGTAACAAATGCTGTTTTGTCTACTGAACTAGAGTGCATTGGAAGCTGGTAAAATCCACTGGCCATGTCAACAGACGAAAAAACACGAGCTCCTCTCAACCGAGCAATTTGATCATCAATGAGTGGAAGAGGAAACCTTTCAGGCAGTGTAACTGCATTGAGACGCCTAAAATCCACCGCCATTCGCCAATCACCAGATTTCTTAGGAATCAGCAGAACAGGGCTAGCAAAGGGGCTCTCACTTGGGCGGATTACATTGGCAGCTTCAAGCTCTGAAACTCTCTCACGCAACGCCTCCCTCTGGGTAGGACCAAGTCTATAAGGTTTTTGAAAGACAATCTTGGATGGATCAGACAAACGAATATTTACCTCCCCAGTGGTTATTCTAGTGGTTGGAATACCATCTATGAAAAAACTTTCATACTTCTTTAAAATCTGCATGAGCTGAGGTTTTTTGTGGACCGGAACATCAGTCTTGATATTTTCAAACTTGTCACTAGACTCAATAGTATTAACTAAATAACTGGAGCTGATGGTTGGCTCCATTGGACGTTCAAGAATTACATCATCCAATTCATCAGATAGCAACTCAAAATCATATGACTCAAAGTCCTGTAATGGATCATTTTGGAAAGTTAAATCATGAAAGGATTCATTTGCCAAACATACAGGGATGGACATTTCAGAAAAATCTATAGCTAGGGGAACTCTAGAGATGGTAAGAACATTTGATTCCACCCCTTTCATGTTCATGGTTATTGGGTCAGACCCAACGTCGTGAGTTTCCCTTGATTTCAAAATGCAAGTTTGATTTGTGACGACCATACTGAGATTGGGGGACAAAATTTCTCGACCAACCAAAATGGGATAAGAAATACAATTATCTGGAACAATATGGAACAAAATGTTGAGTGAATGGTCGTTCAGTTGCACAAAAACTTCCAACTGCTGAGAGCACAGCACTATGGCAGAACCTAAGCCATGAAGATTGACATTATTGCAAAAGGAAATCCCCTTAAAACGTTCACTCATTTTCTGCCCCACCAGAGAGCATTCAGACCCAGAATCAAAATTGTAAGAAAAATACTCACCATTGTGGAATAAAGTGCCAACAGGGTTGATTTGACACAGGGAGACAGTCTTGTCAGCAGCACCTTGAGAGGTTGAGCCACCTTCGGGTCCACTCTTGTTACCCCTTTTGGGACACCTTGAAGCAAAGTGGGTCAGGGATTTGCAGATGAAACATGACGACGTTCCCGATCCTCCACCATTCTGGGATGCTCCTGCCGAAGTAGTGGCTGCTGGGGTCACCCCTGGAGTTGCACTGCCATTCTTCAAATTCTTCAAAGAGCCATCACGTTGCCACTTGTACGGGTTGTTTGCAGAGTCTTGACCAGCTGGACGAGGTTTCTTAGAAGTCCCTGGGTCAGTGTCAGAAGTCCGTTTGTAGGATATATGGCTCAGTTCCCGAAGCAATTTTTCGCGGGTAACATCAGGCTCAGTGTATGCAATTCGCCGAACACGGGCATCATTTTGAGACAAATGGCCCAAGACCAAAGAGACTGCTATTTTTTCGTGATCAAATCCCTTCCAACTAGCTGTAAGCTTGTTGATCATCCTTGATGCAAACGTGGTGTAGGTTTCATCTTTATCATGGGGTTGTGACGAAAGAAATTGAAGGCATACAGCTGCTGGTGTATCCAAAATACCCCACTGAGTTAAAAATGCAGATTTGAAAGTTTCCCATGTCAAGGCGGGATTCACAACCGTTGAAAACCAAGCTGCAGCGTCTCCTTTCATTGCTTGGCTTATGGCAATAATCAATGGTCCTCCAACCTGGTCAATTTCTCCAATGCAGCACTCAGCTGTTACTATCCATGACTGGGGGTCGGCACCATTAGCCTTAGGATCAAATGTAGGCAATGGTAGAGTTTTGCGTTGGGCTGATGTAAGCAACTGTTGAATCAAAGCTTCATACCTTCGATTTTGAGCCTCCAAAATAGCCAACAATGTAGGATCTGGTAAACTGCATTCCTTCTTCCCGTGAGCGTCAGATTTCGTCATCCCAGTTTCTGATTTTGTCGGCTCATCATCCCCTAGGGCTTCCGTGTCCGAAGGCATGTCGAATAAACGAAAAAGTAAGCAAGTCGAATAAATAAAGTTGTAATTAAACCACAACGAACTAACTCAAGTTTCTATTGACAAAACACAATGGCGTTCTTCACCAAACATCCCGCGGAAAAGGAAAAAATGTTCTGAACGTGCTGTTCATGGCGGATGTAGAGTTCATGGCGGACGTAGCTAGGTAGGAGACCACATATACGTGTCCTGAAACGAATAGTGTCCTTTTTTCATACATATTTCAAAAATCATATGTCCGTCCGCGCCGTTTTCGGGAGTACCTATGTATTATTTTAAAATCTGAAATGTTGGCAAAATACTCGGTTTACCATCTAGTTGTGGCCGCAAGGTTTTCAGTCTAATCGCCCAACCCCGTAGGGCTCTGTGGGGCATGAAGGGGTTTGAAGGTTTTCGGCCATGGGGTAGAGTTAGGTGTCTTTTGAGAAGTATTTTTGGAAATATTATGGAATGAGTTCCACTTTCACAGTGCATCAAGTAAAAAGGTCATGATTTCTCCCAACGCCCTTGCAAACGGTCCTACCGCGCATGCGCCGAGCAATTGGGGACTTGGTAGTTCAGTGTGCGTCATTGTATGTTTCTTCAGATTTTTATTTTTGTCTAGGCTAGTCGTGTTAGTGTTAGGGAGGGGAGGAAATTTTTAGAAGTACTCGCCCTCCACCAGACAAGCAAACGTGGAGAGAGCAACCACCGATGATCCAAAAACTGCAAGTTACAAGAAGAGGCAAAGAGTAGGTACGGTTTGTTGCATTCTGCGGGCCCCAACGAACCGATCACCTCAAGATACAAGAAGAGGTGGAATAGTAGGTAGGTCCGATGCAATGACTCCTGTCCCAAAGAATTTTGAGCCATTTAAATATGAACAAGACGTCCCGGTCCATCCTGCACTGAGAGAAAAGATTTTTTTAGTGGCTTGGTTAAATCCGAAATAACCTCGAAAAGAAATTGAAACCACCTAGAATCAATTGATTCAACCTAGAAAAAAATAGATCCAGGTTAAAGTACCATCGAAAAATATTAATACAACCTAGACCCATATAGAAACAACCTAATCCGTTATTACCCGCCCTCTGACCACAACCTGGAATAAAAAAGTGTCAACCTAGACCAAATGTGAAGTTCACATTTGGTCTAGGTTGACATTGTGAAGACCTAGAAAATATATTACCTACCTTTGACTTTTAAGTGGGGTAACCTAGAATCGAATGATTTGACCTTCCATATAATTCCCCTCCATTAAAGTCTCGGTTGTACAACTGAAAACAACCGAGAGATTTAAAAGGCGAGATTGTTACTTTAGGTAACAACCCAGAAGAAAAAGTTAAACTTTCAGTCTCGGTTAAATCTACCTTAGTACCACAAATAGTTTTAGGTTTAAACAACAGTGATGGTAATTCATTCAATAAATTCCAGGTTGTTTCTACGGTACGCTAAGCGGCCGCGGAGAGCGCCACTGTAGGCAGTGGGCGTTAATTCTCGTTGTCTTGGCACCCCTGCTATTTACCCGGTGGCCTCAACCCCACCGTCTATCTCTGTCAAATTCTAATCATCTATGTTCTGTCCAGGGATGCCAGATCCACGGGTTTCTCCGATTTCTAGGGATTTTCAGAAGCGTCTAGGGATCTTCGGATAATGACCCAAATCTAGGGATTTTTCCACACTTCTCCAGACTTCTAGGGAATTCTAACGTGTCCAGCCCTTTTTCGCATATTTCTGGCCCTTACAATAAAAAAAAAAAAAAAAAAAAACGCTGCAAATTTTACACAAGGGTTTATTATTCTTTGGTATAGGTAGGTTACTTGGGCAAAAATTTATTTCTGTCAATGAAAAAAATTAAACAATTTTTTTACATCCTCTCAAACTTTTTTTGTTTTTTTTTTTCAAAAAATGTTTTTTCAACATTTTTTGTTTTGGTTTATTACCTATTCTTGGAATAATACCTACAGCTATGTTTTGGCGACGGAGGTCGTCGACTCGGATCGGCCTCAAAATGTGACATTATACGTTTCAAGAGGTCTACATTCTAAATCCGAAATGTCCAGGCCCTTTTTGGGCAGTAGGAATTTTTTTAAAAATCTGAAATTTTGTCAAAATACTTGGTTTACCATCTAGTAGTGCCCGCAAGGTTTTCAGTCCGATCGCCCAAACCCGTGGGGCGCAATGGGGCTAAAATGGGGCTACGGGAGGGTTTTTTTTTTTAAGGCTTTCAGCTATGGGATCGAGTGTCGTTTTCGAAGTATTTTTGGACGTAGAAACCATTTTTGGGGGACCCGAAACGATCCGAATTCACTGTTGCGATCTACAGGGCTTTCATGGGGCTAAAAATGGGATTTTTGAAGGATCCCAGGAGGTTAAATATTTTTCGAGTAAAAAATAAAGAATTTTTGAAAAAAAAAAAAAATTTGAAAAAAAAAAAACCCAAAAAATTTTTTTGAAATATAAAAATCAAAAAATAATAAATAATAATGTGTAGGCAGTAGATGGAGATAATTTTCACTGAAACGAGTAAGTACCTACCTTAAGTACCTATCTACATCTTCTGACAGAAGACAAAAACCCCGCAAAATAATCTCAATTTAGTCAATAAATAGGTAATAATATCAAACACTCCTTAGTTTTTGGGGCGATAATATCAATACTAATTTTTTTAAATAATTTTTGCTTAAAAAAAATCTACTGATTTTTTCAGGGAATTTTCCAACTTGATCTACGGATTTTTGTCTCAATCTAGGGATATTCGAAGTCGATCTAGGGGAAACAGCCCAAAATTATCTGGCATCACTGGTTCTGTCACTATGTACAGTCATATTCAAATTTTTGTACTGAGTTGGAAACAGATCCATGTAAATTGTTTGAGGGGGGGGGGGGGGAGAACGTTTTCGTTTTAGGCTAAATCAACCGTCTACGAAAGTGAAAAACATTGAATGGGGATTCATCGACATCCTCCCAGGGCAGTAAAAACATATCGATTCCCTCCGCCTAAGAATCGTCAATGTCCTCCCAGGCCTCGTTACCCTCCCTTTTAAATTTTTCGTTTCCCTCCGTTTAAGAACCATTGATATCCTCCCACAGCAGGATTGGTTTAGAGGCCAGTGCATTTAAACGTCGAAGGTTGCAATAAATCCGACTTTAGTTTTGACTTTTGCATGTTGGTAGGAAGTTAGGTTTTTTGACAAAAGGAGCATGGCAATGTTCTGTGTTAATTCTGATGGTGAAGAAAGGGGTAAATCAACTCATCTTCATTAAAATTCATGCTTTAATCATATTTATTTCAAAAGGAGTCATCCAAACAAAAAAACACAACTTAAATCATTTTAAATTAAGTGTTTTTTTGTTTGGATGACTCCCTTTGAAATAAATATGATTAAAGCATGAAAAATTTCTTCTCCAATGAGACCAAGAGCTTCATCTTCCCTTGCCAGAAAAGGGCAGAGGTGGTATCACAAGTTGTGATTCACAACCTCTTGGCCTCATTGGAGAAGAACCCACATCTCGTGGATGTGGCCGCCGTATTTCTCCAGCGGATGCACCACAAGAGACCATACCCTCAGCAGATGTCAAATGTTTTCTGTCCCTCTAAATGGTAGCAAAAATACTGCAGGACGTCGGTCAGTTTCCAGTTTTCGAGTTATAATAGGTGAAGTGAGTTACTCATTTAAAGAGAAACCTATTATAACTCGAAAACTGAACACGGCAGAGAACCATTAAGTACAAAGTTGAAGAGGATATAATTTCGCGGATATAATTGAATACCAGGGTGAGACAACCAAGACATTAATGTTTTTAACCTAGACTGTAAATGGATGGAGGCGGCGTCACACACAGTGAACTTAACCTAGAACTAAAGTGTGGGGGTGGCGCATTTTAAATCTTGGTTGTTTGCATTTTTAGGACGGTAACTTCACCAGTATTTTCAATCTATGTTAAATTATATTCAACCAAGACTAAATTGTTAGACACAACCTATGCAGCTCGGTACAGTGGGGAACTAGGTACGTACCAGAATTACTCTACGATTGATTCGTTTTTCTGTTTTACGTTCGCTTTTTTTTTTCTTTTTTTTCTTTTTGCATGAAAAATCTTTTAGGGTTTCTCTAAAAGCCTAAATTGAGGAGATATAATATATCTCCAGGGTCGTCCTATGTTCCCACCCATTCCTCAACGGCACTGGCCCCGCTTGCTCGGTCCACATTAAATTGTACGAGCACCAAAGGGGACTCGCAGCATACCAGAAATTCCATTCCCTGATATTCGAAAAACGGGGGAGATGTGAAACTGACATTTCTTACACGGACGACAGGAATGAGCCTCCCTCGTTATTGTCTTCTCTGAACAAACCGCATTTCCATCGAGCCTTCCCTGGGGAGGTTTGTCCTATGGGACCAGCGTGTATATGCGAAGCTCAACAAGTTCCCTTTGCTCCTCTTTCTGTCACGTAGTGGTTTTTTTACAGGAATCAAATGTAGCGTCGAGTTTCGACGGACATGGCACACAATCCGAGCTTTACCAACAAAAAAAAAAAAAGAATCAGCGAATAGTACTGGCGATGAAATAGCCCAATTGAAAATCGGCGAAAACTGTTCCGAACACAATTTGGGCACTCACCTGTTTTCCGGAAACAAGAAATCGATTTTTCCAATTAATTTATGTGTAATTCAATACTTTACGTGGAACATAATAATGATTATATTATCAGGTGTATCATATACTATAATATAATATCATATTATGACGTAACATCCTTGTAATTCTGGATCAGCCCCAAAACTGACGAAGTAAAAATTTCTATTAATGGAAAAAAAAGTTATATTTAATGGAACCAACTAATGGCCCTGTCAGATCCAACGTTGGGAAACCATACATATAGATTCTATATTATAGAAGCATCAAACGCTCATTACTTAGATACAAGGATCAGAATTGTCAATCTACGTAATCAGGGCAGGTTTCACCAAGGGGTAAACCCGAGATTAGCGCTAAAATTGAAGTCGTCCCTGCGTTAGGTTCAAATCAGTTCTAAATGTCGGTAAAACCGAGCCTTACCTACACTTAAGTAAAGTTGTCAACTCGTTATTTCTTCACGTTTTACCATAAAGGCACGTCTAAGAAAGTAATCAGCTTATACCCATCCCTATACCAAATATACGATAAAAAGTTCAAATCGAATGGCCTGGAGAGACGGTCTTTTTCCGGTCAGAGGGGAAGATGTGCCTGGAAGACGCTCCACTGCTCACACTGGTGGGGAAAGTGCAGTTGACCGGCAAGTACGGATGCTCCCAGTACACAATGCCATGGGAGCGTTTTCACGAAACAGCCAAAATTAAAGAATTAAATAAATATCTTGTGAAGTAACATTTCCGATCACCTGAGAAGTAACTGTAACTTTCCAAATGTCAACTTCTTCATTTTTGATGATGATGTTGACTGTGAATGAATGTGGGTAGAAAGATGTTGAGGTTTGGTCAAATAAGACGAAGAATATGCCGACGTTTCGAGAGATAATAGGAGGTCGGCGTATTCTTCGTTTTACTTGACCGAACCTCAACATCTTTCCACCCTCGTAAATTTTTCATCTTGCGGCCTCTCTACTCCTCCCTACACCTTTCATCAACCCCTCTCCCTCCTTTCAATTCAGCTTCACTGTTGCAGTGGCAAGTCAAGTTTGATTTTTTCGGCTTACAATGGCAGACACACATTTTACCTCCTCTACAACGATTTGGCACATTTGCCAGGACCCAAGTTAATTGCTTCCCCTGACCTCAAAGTTGTCAACCTGTACTATAACGTGGCATATTGCACTAAGCCCCTGTAATATAATGAATAACAGCCGTCGTAAATATCCCAGTGATGGAAGGAGGGCGACCTCCGCCTTATCTTGAAGGGTGACGTGGGTCTGCCTCTGACAGGAGCAAAAGGTTTCAGATAGGGGCCATTGCCATTAACTGGAAGCTTCTGGGGGCCATTGTTGTAACTACTGTGCACAACAAGACGCGATAGTGTCGTTTTCTTGTCAACCTATTTCAGGGAGGTTTTTATTGTTTTTGATCGGTTCGCATAATACAGCTTTTTGTCTAATCCTCGGTATCATTTCCCAGGCCCATCCCCATTTCCTCCGCACTCAAAAAGAGGCCGACAACTTCCTTCGATCTTTTATACAGGTGACGGAAAACTGCCAAGGAGCGGTTGCCTCTTGGGAAAACTCGATTAACTTCGTCAACTCACTGGCATCCAAACTTGAGCACTAATCGAATCAGCTGCCTTGTCAAAGCTAATCCGCAGGTAATAAAGTTACTAAACTTTCTACCTTCATTTCCTCGCCGGACCCAATAATTTTCTCCGAGCCCATTATTTTCTCTTTTCTTGAAAGGCCTCTTCCTTTGCCCTTCGGGTCAATAAAAAAAGGCCTGAACGAGTTTGAGTGAAATAAACGAGCGAAGAAACGACGCGGCCCCTCTGACAGAAATTAATCGCTCCTTCAGTTGTGATAGCGGAAATGAAATCGAAGCAAGTGGTCCTGACAACAGAAAGGTAACTTACTTTGTACTTGCACAAAACACCGTGAGGTATTACGAACCCATTAATTTCCTGAGCTAGACTCGGTAGGTATAGTTTTACTTTATAGTATCATTAAGAAGACTTTACAAATTTCGCGAACAACATTTTTGAATGAAGTGACAGTACCTATCGTTAAACTTCATTACTACATGACAACAGAGCAAGACACCAATGAATCTGTCATGGATTGGTTCGGACGTTGTTATCCAATGACAATGATGTAACAGCTGCTTGGGACTATGGCAACCTATCGACTACGCCAGTAGCCTGTCTGAAGGCCTTGGTCTCGTTTCAATCAGATCCAAGCAGGCCTGGATGAACTCAAATCTCTTACAGGGGACAACAAAGTGATCAGGGAATTAAGGGTAAGCTGCTGATGCCCTAGCTAACGAGGGCTTAGCATGTCGTCCAACAGATTATAGATTGCCGAGGAACTGCTCAGGCTCGAACCCCTTTGGGCTGCATCCAGCACGGAAAGATGCACCTTGTCTTTGCCTGGTTCTAGTCCAAGATGCCTATTCCCCTGGTGGGTGATCCTCATCTGAAAACGTCAAAACCCAAAGGTTAGCAAGTCAAGATGCCATCATCTGGTACATAGATGGCTCAAAGATGGAGGCACTGGCCCTGGAGTATACGGGGCTCAAGCCACCGGGAGCTATTCAGCTCCACTGGGGTGAAATATCCGAAGCAATTGCGATTGACGCGAGGACAAGGGAGAGCCTAAGACGAGGGCACATCGGAGCCCATGTCTGAATACTATCACACAGCCATCGTCGATCAAGGCACTAACAATTCCGTCCATCTCGTCCAACACCCTGGCACTCCCTGGGACACAGAGGTACCTTGGGCAACGAACAAGCTGGCACTCGGGCCATAGGGGCTCTCAAACCCCTTTCATTGGCCCGGAGCCAGCCGTTGGCCTACCACAAACCTGTCTTCCAATAGGTACAGAACCGTTTCCCAGGGACGACAAAGGCAAAGGCCGAAAGGCAATCATGTAAGCAGGAGTGTGTCGCTCTTTACCGCCAGACCCTAACGACGCCATCGAATGTTGAAAAAATTGCTGTATCATCAGACAAGTATTACCGATCGCTCCAGTTTTATTCGAAAGTGTTTTTAGCCCTCGAGGGAATTCTCGATGTTGTGGCCTTGTATAGCAACTCTATGCAGTGCAACGTCTACGAAGTTACCACCAAGAACTTCCTATAGCTAACACAGTGGAGGGGAGGGGGGCATGTCGAGTCAAGAGGCTCTTAATGAGAAAAGCCGTCGTTGATGAAGTTGGCTGAGGTTATCTGAGACCACTTGACGGGGAAGCACCTCGCGGCATCAGGTTGATCCAGATACCAGACAACATACTTTGGAACAGACACCCTCGCGATCCTTCAATTTCGATTGGTCTCAATCATCGGAAAAATTCGCCGTTTAATAATCCACTCTCTTCAATTTTTCTCAGGACAACAGGATATGGAACGCTCTAGGGTAAAGGTCACGTATACTCGACGTCGCTGGGGTTGAAGTGCACTTGGTTCGGCAATAAACCCCCTCTCGAGCTGCGAGAAAAGCCGTCAGTGCACTCTTTGAAAACACAACCATGAAAGACGAGGTTCACAATAAACTTTTTCACTCGCCCGAAGAGAAAATGTGAATAAAAAGGCACTTCCTATTTGTTAAGGAATATCGTATACAGCTTCGCCCATTTTTACACGTTTCTACAAAGAGAAAAAAATAGTATACGGAGAAAATATAGACAGAAACGCCAGGTGAAGTGTATTACGTTTGTACTTACTGAAAGAGAAATATCTCGAAGAAGTCTCGGAATTTCAGGCGAAGTTACCTTCCAAGGCTTTGAAAAGTACCTATCTGACGAGAAAACACATTTCGCTGAAATGTCCAGTACAATGGAAGCTCCACGAATTGACTTTCCAGGTATACTTCACCTAAAACTCGAGGTTTTGAGACAATCTCAGATTAGAAAAGGTGGCTCGGAGTCTAGCTACTCAAAGTGAAGGGAGTAAGACATGAACTCCAAAGGCGCGTTGGCATTGAAGTTGAAGATTGAGTTGCATTACATACAACTCCAGATGAAATCGTAAAACTGCAAAATAGCGAGAGAATCCACCTTTTACGGCGCCTTTTCCCTATAAACGTAGCAGGTAAGCTATATACATAGAAGGGTTGGGAAAATAGGGAGGTTTATAGGGGGCAACTCCGGGGAAGACGGGTGAGCGAAATGCGCACATAACATTTGCTTGTAAAGCGCTTCAACGTCTCTCTCGACTCTCCCCGCCTGTAACTTGTGAACGATCCCACAAAAGGATAATGCTCTCGAGGCTATTCAAATCCCACTTTATCCCCGACAGTTGGAAAAGCCGCCCATCAACCCTCAAAGAAGAGTCACAGATCAAGGTGTTCATCAAGACGGCACAAAATTAGGAGATTACATTTTTCATTTTTGAAAAAACATTCGATGACGTCACAAATGTGTCATTCATGGTACTAGCAATTACTGTACTAGGAATTGTGTTCCTTCAACTGCCACACCATGGGCGGAGAAAGTACGCAATATCAGCAGGGACCTGTTGTTGTCTACAACACACACATAAATCTACCGTGGGGACCACGTATATCATTGTCAGGACAGTAGTTGTGTTTAGCATCTCCAAACTCCCCACGTTAGATTTGTTTAGCTGAATCAACTTTAGATCATCACCAGATGAGACAGCAGTCTCCCTGATCCAAATTGGATTGGACCTTTGCACCTTCGACAAACACAACTTAATTAACAACCATCGATCTGTGAGGCCTGTCTGTTGACTGCCGTGAAATAGAACACTCGCCAAAGATGAAATGAAATTTCAATGAAGCACTTATCAAATTTTGATAATTCCTCAATTATGGTAATTTGAGGAAAGTTCTAACAAATGCCACTAAACCCCTTACTGTGCTTTTCGGAGTTAATCGGCCGTCAGGTTTCAATAAGTACTACATTATAGTTACATAATATTACCATGTAACGGTTTTAACTGGTGAAATCACGATTCATACGCTCTGAAGTGATATGACATAATATGTTATATATTATGTATATTATATCATATCATATAATATATTATGACATTGTATTCATCAGTGACTCTGCTGTCAACGCCCATTTCGCCGCCGGAGTGCTCAATGAGTATCAATCCCGAGAATGGTCCCTATTCATATTCGACGTTAGCTTGTTCATGACATTACTCAAGCCTCGAGAGGATTTTCTGGCACTTAAAGGACGCCATGTCTGGAGGCCATGTGGACTTCCAACGGAAAAGTACACACCTAATGCAATAAACCATTTATTTTTATTTTCCTCTTCCTCACGTGACCTCTCCGCTCTGCTCCATACGAATGTGAGAGTGTGGAATAGACTACACAGTAATCTGATAACAGAACCTTTACCATGAGGGAGAAGTTGTTAGGGTGGAAGAGGTCCCTCGAATGGAGTAATTGTAGCGGTTTAGAGGAGCCATAATTTGGGTTCACTCGGCGTGCCTTTATACTTGAGGGAGTCTGCTAATGCGTTTCTGGAACAAGAAAACGGGCCAAATGGAAATCAAACAAGGAGTTCCAAAAAACGGATGTTCACTTGAGACAACACTCAGTGTGATCAATTGCACCAATTATTGGTGTCTAGTAATAATATTCCAGAAACAAACTTCAAATGCTTTTTGAAACCATATACACCACCTCCCGCCACTTCAACGAGACGATGGACCAAAAGATCATGGACCGGAATATGGGCAATAATAATATAATAGAACCTGATCCTGGTTCTACTGATTTTTGGAAGATCTATCGTCACCCAGCAACTCTTCCGATTCTTGATATCAGATTCTCTGTCTTATAATATAACTTTATCATAATCATAATCCAGGGTTGGCTCTATTCTCTCCATCTTCCTTTTCTTCTGCGGAGGCTTCATTAATTTCTTCTTCATTCACCTCCTCGTTTTTTTTTTACGGACGGTTCCTTTGACCTCAAGCCTCAGTTTCTAAGTCCGTGCTCAGTCTAAAACACAGTTCGTTGTTGCTAGAGACTCGAGTCTCTAGAACTATTCTAACTCCTTTGATATAGAAGAAGAAGCAGGCAATGAAATTAGTGGCAACCAAGCCAACGAACCAACCAACCAAGAAGAAGAAGAAAGGAAATTTTAACACAGAATGTGTTTTTTCCGGAGGTTATTATGGCGTGAGGTACCTAAGTCAAAAAAATATCCCACCGAGTTGGAGACACCGACCCGTCGCACCAATCCCCCCCCCCCCCCCCCTTACAACTTTTTTTTAAAGTCCTCGGTAGTAAACATTTCTCCAGGGAAAAGAGTTAATTACGTAAATGGTTTCCATTTCTCAGAGTATTCGTATTTAAGCAGCGCGGGACTGTTTTTAAAAAAAGCCATTAAAAACCAAACAGAATGGTTTTTAGATTCTTATGGTTGTGCTTTTTAGTGTAAGCAGCTGTAGGTGCGGTGAAAATTAAGCGAGCTGAGAGCTCTTCAAGTAGGTAACAATCAAAAACACAATTACCCCAAAACGTTCGTACACATTTGCCCCCACAGAGGAAATTAAAGGGGTAAATATGTATGAAATCATTAGGTTATCTATAAAAGGAATGAAGATTTCGACTTGAAACTTTGACATTCTTTACGTACCTACATTACTAATTAGAAAACCGAATATTATAAACGGTTAGCTCGACGGAGCTAAGCTTACCCGCATCATCAACGCTGATCGAAAGTAAAACATTAACTGCCGCAGTCTGCAGCTGAACAGCAGCAACTTCTCGACACGAATTTCGCCATTTTCTGTGATAAGCCGTGGTATTAGACCTTACAGTACACACAGTAAAAATTTCAGCATTGTGGATTCATTCGGGTCCATTTTATGAATCGTTATTCACCCGCTTCACCCTATCGATATTTTTCCTTCGATACCCATCCCTATTGTTCCTCATTAGATGCTTCTTGAAAGCCAATCACCAACAGCAGAAATTTACATTAACAACGATTAGAAATGCAGAGACTCCATCTAGAAGAGATGCATTTCAACAACGTGTACTCCACCCAGAAGAAATTCACTCTAACGTTTACGACACTATAAAAAGGAAAACTACACCACTCCATCCAGAAGAAATGCATACTAATATTTCGTTAGTTAGGTATGTAGGTTAGGTACCAAAAATAATTTTTCCTCCAATAATTATTCTACCAAACCGAAGTTCACACTAACAAGATTTTCTCCACCCTGAAGAAATGCACGCCAAATGTACGTCATCAAGCAGACAAGACGATCACGCTTTATGACCGATCAAACTTTCAGCAGGTTTTCAGGAAATGCACGGATCTCAACGCCTCCAAAAATCTTCATAGATTACAGTACTACGGCTTACCCATGCGGCGAAAAACACACCAACTACACCCATTTCATAAGAAAATGTATTGTATTCTGGATGAAGTGGGTTTAATGCTCGCCAACAAAATCTACACCATTAAGCGGAAATGCACGCTAACGACATCCACGCCATCCAGAAGAAATATTTGCCAACGAGATCTACACCATCAAGCAGAAACACACACCCTCTAGCGGTACTTATAAGACTTATACTTAGTATACTTCATCGAAAAGTAATGCTCATTAGTGAGATGATCTATCATCTATGATAGAGTACACTACCTTCAAACAAACACTACCTTCTCCATTTAGAAGAAACTCCCACTAATGACATCTTCCCCTCTAAGAAGATATGAAACATAATTTGAGTAGTGGGTTCATATTAAATAAAAAGATATTTTCTCTCATTAAGTATTTGTGTACACTGTACATGAATACATTTATCTCTTAAGAATTGGTGTACCTACATACATTTCTCTCACCTAAGTATTTGTGTACACGAATCCACCTGACTGTTTATTGGTTTTATTCCTCCTCTTCCCGAGACTATTTCCACCTACCACTAAGTAAACCTTAATTAACCTCACGGGTTCAGGCTCCATTTGTAAAAAAAAAAAAAAAAAAAAAAAAAAAAGAACAACTTTCAACGAGCGGAAAATCCCGTGAAAAGAGGGCAAAAACGCTGAAGGGTCAGGTAGATCTTTAATTGGATGGTCGAAACGCTAAACGGGGGTTTGTAAAACCATTGAAACGACTTCGGGATTTTCAGGCTCGGCATCCCTCGGGAAAAAGAACGTTTCTTTTATCACGGCCGACTCGGCCTTTACGAGCCACTCGCAGAATCCTAAGTAATTACAATCCTACCGAATCCGCTTTAAACCATCTTCTGATAAAATCGAAGGTTTTTGTTAAAGGAAGTGCCTTTGACAATTGGTCTTTTTCGATAAGACTTATCGAAAAAGACCAATTGACACTAAGTGTTCCACGTCTTTTGAGCAGTCAAGGAAGCAAAGGGAGAACTGGCGGTACCCAGCGAGGCGCGAAGACACCAGAATCTGGTGATCTGATATGATTCATATGATTTTTGGTAATTAAACACATTTCAGCACGCCACCAAAGAGAGAGATAATATTATCGAAAAGAAAACAAAACTGCAACATAACAAGGAAGAAAAAAAGACAGTTTAGAAGAGCACTAGAAGAATGGCGTGTTCCTTGGCAAGGCTTCATTCAAGATCCCCGAATCAAACTGAAGTCTTCACCTCTAACAATAGAAGGTCCTTGACCGCCGATGAAGAGGATTTACAGCAGAGGATCGTGAAGAGCACGCCAAAAGGTCTTCCAAGAAAAGCCACCCAAGTAAAATCCTCAACCAAAGCCCCTATCAATAACAAACCAGGAAAGGTATTGCAGCGTTGCTTTTAAAAGAGGAACCTGAGGTTGCAAAAATAACTACAGAAGTGGTAATGAAATCCAGTAACCATGGTTACTCTTCCTTGCAAGGAAGATGTCAGGACTGGTCAAACTTATATTACCAAAAATTGTACCTACTTGATACGTACTAAGCGTATAGGTAAGTTTGTAATACTTAATATTCAACATGAATTTATTCGTTTATAAACGTCAGAAACTTCACAATTTTTCAAGAGATCCAATAAAGACGGGAAAGTGAAAACGCTTCAAATCAGTGAGAAATTTGTCATAACTGCCATCACCAAAACTCATCCTGTGGTAGAAAACAATAGCCCATTCTTAACTCAATAAAAGGCAGAAGGATTCTTGATTCTTGGGGAGGTATAAGACTCCGTCCCATCGTCTCATTAAATTTAAGGCAGGCATCCGGCACCCGCCTCGAGAAAAATGCACTACTCCGTCCGAGCCAGGCGTGGCGGAGACCTAAGCAGAAAGGTATTAATATAGGAATTGCGCATTGTGTCTTGGCTGAGAAATTTTGTTGGCCTCCGGTTCTTGGGGCTGTTTGAGAGGATGAGTATCGACATCCTGGGACCATTCACAAATCAAAACAAGGAAAACGGTTTGTCCTCGTAGTCTCGGACAGGCTTCTACCGCTCTTCCTGCTTGCCTACAGGAGGCACTACCGCGGCCTTCGCCAGCCTTGATGGTATATGGTCGCGAGCTCCAGCTACCAGAAGACTTGGTCTGGCCTGTCATGAGGGAAGAGCCACTCTCGGTTCCGTATCTGTTCTCCCTTGTAGCACATTTAGGAAACCAGAGAGTACCAATGCTACAAGAATCATGGGGGTCCAGATGCGGCAGCAGAAGCAGCGTTTTGACCGTCGGGCCCGGCAAAAGGACTTCAAGACTGGGTACTGGGTTTGGCTACATGACTTGCAGAAGTTATGGCTGTAACAAGGAATCAAACGCTTATTCAATCGACGTGAAATATCATTTCAACCTTAATGAAAATATAATATTCGTCCGAAAAATGCCCGTCATTTCAATCGTACTCCCAGAAGGGCTCCCTCTCATCCTTCTAAAGTCCCATTTGGGTGATTCTCAACAAAAGGGCATATTTCGAAGGTTGAAAATGACCAGATCAACAAGTTGGAAGAAAAATTTGAAAAGAAATTAGGAATTCTCTGACAGCTGGAGATGAGTATAGAATGCTCAGTTGAGATCAAACTCCACAGTCGACCCAGAAAATTTGAAATGTAAGATTTCGTATACCACGGTAATCACAACCCACCCATGGTAATAATTACCGTGGGTTATTACCAGGTAATCAGAAACCAATGTAATTATTGAGTAGTTAAATTTTAACATTAAATGTTAAAAACATCAAATTAATTGATGAAATTTTCATCAATTAGATTTAAGATGCTTATAAGCTAATACATAGTAATAACTACAGGGCGGTTGAAGTAGAGGGAGTGGGCAAGGCCGGTGACAAGAGAAGAAGAAAATGTTTCCCCCCAAAAAAATATATATTTTTTTAAATTAATTAATTTACCTATTCATTTTTTTCTAGGGGCCATGAACCTAATTTTGAACGCCAGAAAAATAACCCTTCACCGTAGATAGTTACAATACAAACAGTCAAGAATAAAAAATGAAAACCCCTGCAAATTTTATACATGGGTTTATTATTCTTTGATATAAATTAATCGAAATCTAATTTTATAGCAATAAAAAAATTAACTAAATTACCTAGGTATTTGAAAAAACTTCTTTTTTTTCTTGTAAAGTTTGTTGACGGATGTGGGACCCCTCCCTTAGCCCCTTTTTAGACCCACAGAGCCCCAAGGGTTTGAGCGATTAATAATAATTATTAAGTTGTGCCCGCAAGGTTTTCAGTCTAATTAATTATTAATTAGACTGAAAACCTTGCGGGCACAACTTGATGGCAAACGGAGGAATTTGCCAAAATTTCAGATATACAAAAATTTTAAAAAAAAGAAAAAAGACCTACGGTCTAAAGCGGTTTCATTTTTGAATCTACGCCTCTTAAAACGCATAATTACAAAGTTTGAGGCCGATCAAAAATATGAATAAATAAGCGAATACATAGGGGGGGGGGGGTGTTATTATTCCCTGAATAATAACCCGAAATCATTCGTGTCGTATCGAGATTCATTGACAAGAGCGATACGGCGTTGTAACAAGAAAAGGGTTTCACGTCAAATCGTCCGAAAGCTAACACGTTCATCCTTGATTTGGTCGGGGAAATCGAACGAACTTCCAGGGATTCCCCTTTCCGTCCAAATACGGGACAAATGAGCCGGGGATGGAAAAGGTTCGTCATCCCCAACCCCGAGTAAATCCTGTACATTTATTAGGGAACAATCCCTGCCCACCGGGAATAACAGAGAGAGAGACATTTTCAGTCATAACTGGAACTCAATACTATCCTCGATTCGAACCTTTTTTTTCCCTCGCAATTGTAGGCCGACTAGCATTGTAACGTGGGGTTTAGAGTTGCGAAAGGGCGACAAATTAAAGGATGAGTAGAGGGAAGATGGAAGGAAATGGACATCACGGAGCTGGGTGGGAGGGAGGCGGGTTTGGATTGCTGCGTAGTTTTTCAAAAGAATTTATAAAAGAGCTCAAAAACATTTGGTATTGCTCTCGCTTCTTTCCTCGTTCATTTCGCTATCACCCTTTTGATTTATTATTCTTGAAATAATACACCTATATAATCGCGACGGAGGTCGACAATTCAAAATTTGACATTAGCCGTTTCAAGATGTCTGGATTTCAAGAACGAAATGTCCGCCGTCCGAGCCGTTTTGGGCAGTAGGATTTTTTTAAATCAGAAAATTTGACAAAATACTCGATTTACCATCTAGTTGTGGCCGCAAGGTTTTCAGCCCGATCGCCCAAACGTGTGAGGCTAAAAAGGGAGGGATATTTTGAAGGGTTTCAGGTATGGGGTCGAGTTAGGTGTCGTTTACGAAGTATATTTGGACGCACAATCCATTTTTGGGGGTTCCAGAACGATCCGATTTCACTGTGGGAATCTATGGGGCTCTCATAGGGCTACAAATGGGATTTTCGAAGCATCCTAGGAGGTCAATTATTTTCCTAGTAATTTTTTTGCGCATAATCCATTTTTCGAGGTCCCACATTTATCCGAACAATGTAAAGAATGTTTTTTTTTTCTACCAAAAATATTTCTGTATTGACAAAGAACTAATTTTTGCACAAGTAACCGATAATATAGGTCACCTATAATATAATACAACCTAAAATATTTTTTGATATTATTAAAGAATAATAAACCCTTGTGTAAAATTCGCTGCGTTTTTGTTTCAACATTAGGTAGGTACATAAAACTGCTGGTCCAAATAGATGGCTGATTCCTGGAACATCTCGACTTTTACATTTACTTACTTTTTACTTTACATTTACTTACATTTACCACGTTATACATATAACTTCAGCTGATAGTCCAACAATTATTGGTTTTACAACTCAATTAAAATGAATTATTCGATTCCTGGGTAAGGCTGTTAAACCTTCCCCTTAAACTGGCTTCAACCACCTCGAAACAGGTGGCTCTTACGAATGGTTGCAACTGTTGTGAACCCTTCAAAATGTTTTAAACCACTCTCAACCCGATTTCAACCGTTCAAACGAGTTTTTACGCATATCAACAGTTTCTTGAATGTTTGAACCCCTGTGTAACTTGGAACAAAATTATATAAAACTAGCACGCTGACAGGGGGCCTCGCTTCGCTCGGTCAATCACTTTCTCAGACAGGGAGTTCGATAACATACTTCTGAACAATTTTTTCGACTCTAGCACAGTTGAAACGTTAACAGAAGAATAGCCCCGCAATGAAGTCCCCTATTAGAACTTCTTTAAGCCAGTCAAAACAGTTTAAAAGCCATTTTGGACTCAGACCGCCTTCCTGAATACGTTGTACTTCCCTGGTTTAAGAACGAGATCAAATTATTTCTTCCAAACCATTCCTTTCGTCGCTGGCCCATTTCGAAAAAGTAAAAACAATCACCAGGGAAATTGATTGTCTCATGAAGCCTCCCAAAGAAAATGGGAGGAATATCCGCGAGCGAAGAGATCCCCCCCCCCCCCCCCCCCGTCCCAATGGAATAGAAGGCGAAAAAACGGATTCGGTTTGAGGGAGAAAATTAAATAACTTGGGAGAAGCGACGGAGTCCCCTCGAGCTGAGCGGAAATGGAATGGCTTTTTCCTCCTGAGTCAGAAAGGAAAAGCACGAAAAATAGAAACGTGTTTACCAAGGCGATTGAGAGGTTTGGGAAAATCACATTACGGAAATGCAAATGGGTGGAACAACCGCGAGGGAAGAAATTATGAATGGGACGAGGAAATGAAAAAGTTGTCTTAGTGGTGGGGAGAAGGAGAAGGTAGGAAACAATTTTTCTCCATCAACCATTTTTAAACGCCCCTTTTCCATTACATTCTACCACAGCATCTACAGCATGTACCACAGACAATGAGTGTCTTGTTTTATTTGTCTGTGTGCGTGTGTGTTTACAGCCATTTACGGTAACAATACAATAATTATAAATAGGTAATTGATTGTAGATGTCAATGTGTGTAATGCAGGCATTATATATAATGTCTAGGCATTCTATATAATGACGAGTCGATTTAGTCAATGTGACCAATTTCTTCATTTTTTGAACTTCTTGCACAAATTGACCAGGCATTGCATATAATGGCAAGGCATTCTGTATAATGACCACGCCATGCCATTCCTTCAATTCCACTAAGTCTTTTGATATTGAAATGGCGTAAACTTTTCTACTGATCTAACATTTCCCAGTTAATTTTTTAATATCTCTCTTGGATTCTTGTAAACTTTTTTTGTATATTAATTATTTATTAATGAAATAAGTGAAAACCAACAACCACAATAACAACAACGCGAACAATCCATGCTTCAGTCCTGGACATCAGGAAGTCCAGCCCCATCCTCCAGTCCCGAGCTTCTCAACTTCCGCCGAGCTCCTCTCAGTCGAAGGGAAACAGCCCTTATGATGGCGAACTGGACTCGAACTCGAGCCCACCCAACCACCAGGTGGGGGGGGGGGGGGGGGGGTAGGGAGCTGCGTAGCCTTCGGTCACTCCCTGGCCCACCACCATCCAAAATTCCCTGTCAACTACTCCAAACCCTGATTTTTGCTCCACTTAGATGCTCCACGTGGAGCAACTATTTGGTGATTTCATATTTTTCTCGTCATCTACTCGCCAAAACGGATTTTTGGTTTTTTTTTTTTTCTTCAAATTTCCCGTTTTTCCCACTTAAAGAGCTCAGATACGCCACATGGAGCTACTTTTAGGTAGTTTCAGACTTTTCTCGCATTAAGCACGCCAAACTGGATTTTTTAAGACCAATTTCAGATTTTTCCGACATCTGGAAGTGCCCTAGAATAAAGATGACCAAAATCGTGTCACCCTCCTCCGCCTCCTCGGGCTGCAGCTTTAATATATTAGATAATATCTATATTATAGAATGATGTGAAAGGTAGCGTTTCATACATTGACTCGCCGTTTTAGTCATTTCATTGACACACTTGGACTACAACATAGATACCACTATCCTGAGAGACAGTCGATTTCGTAGATTGTAGATACCACTAATAACGTCAGCATCGAATTCGATAGAAACGTAATACATATGCTAAGTGCAAAGCAAAATGATGCTAATGAATGAACGGGTTGTTTGCAATTCCAACGGAGGGGCTTATTAGTCGTAAACCTTGCAATTCCTGTCCTTGCAGTTTCTGTTATCTAGTGGACCTTATATGTCGATTCCAATATACATAATATCATTATGGTTACGATCTATAGAAAAAGTGGTTTCCGAGTTGGCAACCCTGGCCGTCACGCACTACTTTTTGAATCGACCAGGACAACTTTAGATGAATATAAACGACGTCAACTTAAGATGAATATAAACGACGTGAAGGACAACTTAAGATGAATATAAACGACGTGAAGGACGATCCTCTATTTGTCTTCTAACAACATGGCACAGGATTTAACCCGAAATTCGGGTGAACGTCCATCCCCTATTGGATTGTTTGCCTGCTGACAACGCTGTCGTGAATTGACTAATCCACGATTAGTAAGATGATAGGAAAGCGAAAGTATGATATATTTCAGCCCCAGCTCAATGTACGTTACGTGAATTTAAACTGAATCATCATCAAGTCCCTGCTGGGCGTTTGCCCAAAAACGGCCACCACCATGTCCCCAAATTGCCGCCTCTTCCAACCATAAGATACTCCTGATGATGTAATTCTGTATTTTGAACTGAACTGCTTTAGCTAGACTGCATTTTAGTCGTGGAGGATCCACGACTAACCAAATTGAGGGCGAACCCGTATTTCTAGCTAAACTGCGTTAGCCAGACTGCATTTTAGTCGTGGAGGATCCACGACTAACCAAATTGAGGGCGAACCCGTATTTCTAGCTAAACTGCGTTAGCCAGACTGCATTTTAGTCGTGGAGGATCCACGACTAACCAAATTGAGGGCGAACCCGTATTTCCAGCTGAACTGCGTTAGCCAGACTGCATTTTAGTCGTGGAGGATCCACGACTAACCAAATTGAGGGCGAACCCGTATTTCTAGCTAAACTGCGTTAGCCAGACTGCATTTTAGTCGTGGAGGATCCACGACTAACCAAATTGAGGGCGAACCCGTATTTCCAGCTAAACTGCGTTAGCCGGACTGCATTTTAGTCGTGGAGGATCCACGACTAACCAAATTGAGGGCGAACCCGTATTTCCAGCTAAACTGCGTTAGCCGGACTGCATTTTAGTCGTGGAGGATCCACGACTAACCAAATTGAGGGCGAACCCGTATTTCCAGCTAAACTGCGTTAGCCGGACTGCATTTTAGTCGTGGAGGATCCACGACTAACCAAATTGAGGGCAAACCTGCTTTAGCTAGATTGAAGGCGAACCTGTATTTAATGTACTATTCATGAGCTGGGGCAAACGTATGTCCGCAGACATTAATGTTACTTACGACCTTGTATGAAAGTCACTTGCACAATTTTCATGTTTTGCCGACACATCACAACGCTTCCGTTCATACCACAGAGTAACAGAGAACAACAAGGTTCATACTGTCCTTTACTGCCGTCATGGCGAGCGGGCCCTCCTCTGCTCGGTCCCTCCTCCCCACGGGAGGGAGGGCCCTTAGGGGTGGAGAGGTCCCACGTTTGCGACACTCCCCAGGGGAAAGAGTTAGACGGCGAGGAAGAAAGAAATAACAACTTAAACGCAAACGTGCGGCTGCAAACAGAAGCAGCAGAGTGATCTGGAAGCGCAGATCACCAGACGGGGGAGCAGCAGAAGCTCCTGGCTCCCCAGCAGCCTGTGTGCCAGAAGCCGTGGCTGGAGTTGGAGGGTGTGTGCCAGACCTCGCTGGCCACCCTGGAGACATACCATGTCCTGTAATAGGACCAACAATACCTGTAAGAGAAGGCGACGCCTGTACGTAGAGGTGGTTAATTGGATGTGAACCTAAGTTCACCATCCTGTTGTAGCAACACAAGAGCTGAATGGATGAACCCATCCCGACTGGGTAGAAGAGCTGTTATGCAAGCGAGAATGCACCCCGTTATCAGAATCCATCCTGACTGGGTAGAAGGGCTGTTATGCAAGCGAGAATGCACCCTGTTATCAGAACTACCTTGCACAAGCACCACCTCCCCTGCTGCCGGATTGGAGAGGTGGACTACCCAGGGCAGGGTATGGTCGAACTGGAGTCGCTCAAGGAGGCTCATGTAGCAGGTGCCAGTTGACAAATACTGTGTATAATTCAGAGAGCAGTGCGTGGGCTCATTTCCAATCCTGAACAGGCCGTGATTATACATGACTGACGAGATCTGCTGTGCAAGCGAACAAGCTTAAGATGGAGTGGATTTTACCCACTTCTTCTGGGTCTGTCCATTTGCCTTCATGCAGAGAAGACCCAGGTAGCCAACTCCCATGTATGTGAATGGTGAGCTGTATCCACTATGGGAAGCTGTAAGGTCTGGGCATCTGGGGTAATAGATTCCCTCCATCATATTGCTTATGGTAACAGATGATTTGGCTTGGCTTTTTGACTGATGTCACTTGCCCTGTCATGTGGGACCCACTGAAAATCTTTGATGCAGTGAAAGCATGTGGTAACACATGTTTCATAAATGATGTGGAAGCTCGTGAATGAGAAGAACCAACTGAACATGTGATGCGGGCTGAACGGTGAATGTTGAAAACGTCTGTAGGATCACAAGCAGCCGCGTTGGCCCATTGTTTTAGCAAGAGCTTGCTGGCTGATTTGTTAGGGAAAATTGCCCACAGTCAAATGTGGATAGTTTCTGATGGCAACACAGTCCCCTGATTGGGACGAACTAAGCCAATTTGAATGTGAATGGCAGATGCAGTAGTGATTGATATGTGTTTTATAGCAAGATCTTGCTGTTGTTGCCCAGTGCTGCCTCCCAAGTAAAACGAGTCAAATTAAACAGTGTACTGTGATGACTAAATGTCGGGTTGTTCACTGAAACATTGCAGACAATTAAACCATGGCAATGGAATCTCATCTCGTTTTAGGCAGCACATCGTGATATCAGCTGTATTCTCAATTGTGGTAACATAATTGAAATGAGCCGTGGTTGAGTTCTTAATGTTGGCTAAATGGTGAGTGATAAAGGGTGGAAAAGCGTTCTGATTTGAACCAACCAAGAAGAACCTGAATGTTTGTCCACAATACTGTGCAGGAGAGCAGTAAGGCCAGTGTTTTCTGGACATGCACGAGGAGTCGGATGTCAATGAGGACTGCCACCGATTTCAGTTTTTGATGTAGCCCACTGGATCTATAGCGACGCAGGGTGTGGAGAAGCTTGGCCATAGTGAAATTCATGGCACGGTTTTACCAACAGTTGGTTTGGCATCAGTTGCTGATGCCTCACACAAACAACTGAATGATAAGACTCCTGTAGGGCGACAGTAAAGTACCCTGTGAATTTCGAACGTGAATCGCAAGCTAAATTGGTTCTCTGGAAGTGCATTCCAGTATAACCTCGAAAGGTACACCTGCGGGATGCCCTTTATTTGATCCTCATGGCCAGTCCACTATACCAATTTCTGTTCTGGAAGTGGGGAGTCCCACTTCAGTCTGTCCACCTGGAGATCCTGAAATTTAACTTCGCACCAAATGACAATGGAATCGCAAAACTGCAAGAATCGAAAACAAACACAACATTATGGCCAACGTGACGCTTTGTTTTCGCCAGTTCAGATTAAGGCCCCTTTTCACCGACAGCATCAAGTGAACGCCATTCTGATCCCGTTTCCAGCGTAAAACCGCGGGTGAACCTCCTGCTGAGATATTTTGCCTCACTGTTCCGGTGGGATTTGGCTAAGAACATGTTGGTCTTTTGAATGGCAGTCTGGTATGTTTGTAGATGAGTCTCACGTTTAAGGTGCCAATGCACTGTGGCAGCTATTAAGTAGGGGCTTGAGACTACATCGAAAATGGACCCGATAGAACCTGAGGTGTACAAGGTTACTTGATGTTGGGGTAGTGCTAGGTTTTTGGCCCTCAGAAAACGAGTAACGTTGCGGTCGCCATTCTGTAGCTCTACTTGAAGGAACGCAATTTCGTCGTCTGCATGCAGTCAGAGCTACCTGATAGGTATGAAACTCGAGTAGCAGTTTAGTCGGCTCTTCAAGTATCTTGCGAACCATATAGAAAATTTCTTTAACGAAGTGGTTATTTGCCGAAGCAGAAATCGAATCCTCGCTAGGGCTGTAGATGAGCTTAGTTACTCAAAACCGGTCCCCGTACAACAATTGTTCCTTTGAACATGCATTTAGTACCACAACGGCCGGGTAGAAGTAGGCACGTATAGTGCGTATAGTGCGTTTAGTATGCATTCAGCAGAGTCGTTTGTTGACCACCATAATTGAAATTCTCTGTCTTTAAGCAGACAGGTGGTAGAATGCTCTGGTGGATTTATAGATAGGAACATTGATGTTCCTGTATTGCACAATGGTGTGGGAGCTGTGTTAAGTACTCGATCTCGATGACCCCCTCTTTTGGGTTGTTCTTTGAAAAGCGCATCATAGTTCGGGATACAGCATCCGCAGAACAGATTTAGGTCAGCCTTGATAATGCCTGAAATTGACTAGTAAAGTAGGAGGGTAATGAACCCAGGGCTTTTTTACACAATATAGGCCAATTGTGAACACTACTGTGTGATTAAAATAGTTCACTATTTCCTCATCCTGGAACAATTTTGGTGAGTCAGAAACGCCAATGGTTCTACTTCCCAAAGGGTCCGAATACCATCGCTTTGGAACGGTGGGTTTGGAGGAGCGAAAGCTGCTGAGAGTTGCTTGCTATGGCCACCATCAAAGTATGTGTGAAACAACAATAATTATTGGTGGTTGCTGTATGAGCAGTCCTGTTGTGACTGTAGAGCGCCACTGACAATCTAACCTGACTTCTGGGTGTGTAAATTGAGAATGACCAAAGTTGTGTGGGTCTTGAGCAAAATCTTTGTGTAGACCAAAACTCTTTGGTTCTTGAAAAAAATCTATACACTGTCAAGGACATAGTTTCGATGGGTGTGAAGTCCAATAATTGGATAAGATAATTATTATCTTGCCAGGTTAACAGTAATGCAAGTTTTCTTGTTCCCAGTGTCGAACAAGATGGGCCCAGTTGTTTGCATACTTGGTTTATTTTTGTCTGATATGACTGCCCTCTCAGTCATGAGATCTGTACCAATGTGCATAGGTATACAAAGCCTTAACCAATGTCTGGGGATTTCGTTTCCCTTTTGGACAACAAGCACGGCTGTGAAAGTTGAATTTACTAGAGCAGCGATAGTCCTCTTTTGTTGAAGTCGATCCCCGTGATCTTGGAAAGCACTGATGATACCTGCCCTTAAGAAAAAATATACTTCCTTTTGACTGACAGATGTGTTGACTGATAGGTCAACTGTTGCGGAAATGTGATGAAGCGTTGTTGGGAAATCTGATGGTTTACCCAACGTTTGATCGATTCTCGTCAGGAGAAGTGATCTCTGGCAGATCTAATTTAACTACATCAACTGGTTCATCTTTAGATTTCAAGAACTGAGGCAGGTCATGTAGGACAACACTAGGGAACTGGTCCGGAATGGTGGACCGTAGGCCAGTGTGATTAGTGATATCTCTCAATGACGGTGGTAGGTACCTGTAAGTGTCGTTCGACCGCTATATCATGGTGTGCATTGGTAGATAGTATTTTGACCTCCAATCCGAGCCGTTTCCCTTTCCAGGGCTTGCTCCAAGCATGAGGATCGATCGATGTCATTTAAGGCCACATTGGACGTAAACTTGTCTCAAAAAGGCATGCCAGTGAAGGGCATTACCGTCGAATGTAGGGATGTCTAGTTTTGGGAGATGGCTCGCGTTTCCCTCATAGACGCTTCGTTTGACGCTCAGATT